>CM039735.1:94401962-94468147 GCA_022539455.1 Dendrobium nobile | reverse complement strand
CAGAATTATCGTTGTAAGGATTAGAGTGCTGGAGGTTGTTGATATCGGCAGTTAAGTGAGACGATGCTCCTGAGTCCAAAATCCATTCGCCGGTGGAAGAAGTTTGTTGTTGAACCATCAGGGCTTTAGGATTCGAAGGGGGGCGTATTGAAGGTTGCACCTATGCCAGCAATTGAGTGCCGTATGCCCGTTCTTGCCGCATATTTGACAGTTTGGTCTGGTGTTCGAAGTGCCGCTGGAGGAAATCTGTTCTGTGTTAGAAAAATTTCTTGTATTATTTGGTTTACCTCTCGAACGATTGAACCTTCCCCGGTTTCCCGTGAATCTGCTGGACAGAAGCGCCACTGCTTCAGATTGCGGGTTGATTTCTTGAGCGTGTTGATGCTGAAGATTTATCTCTTCGCTGCATAACAGCGAGTATAGTGTGTCGAGATCACTGACAAAGAGAGACAGAGGGATTGAGAGAAACTAATGTAATGTATTCGATGAATAGGATCGGTACAGAGGAAGCTTAAATAGACTAGATGTGGTACAAATGTAAATACATGGCATATAAATGACTCATTTGCTAACAGCCTCCTTCAAATTAAGCATTCGAGGAGCGAATGATTAATTTGGTTCGAAGGTCGTTAAAACGAGTAATGGAGAATGACTTTGTCAGAATATCCGCAATTTGATCCTTGGATGGGATGTGAACTAGCGAGATGTTGCCGGAGCCGATGTGCTGACGAATGAATTCATAATATATCTCGATGTGTTTGGTTCATGCGTGGAAGATGGGGTTCTTGGCCAAAGCAATAGCCGAGCTGTTGTTACAATAGATCGTAGTTGGTATAGTTTGCTCGATGCCTAGTTTGGCAGCAAGACGTCGGAGCCATATCACGTCCGATGTGGCTGCAAATAGGGATCGATATTCGGCTTCGATGGACGACTTGACCAACGTAACATGTTCCTTGACGGACCAGGAGATGAAATTTGGGCCTAAGAATGTGAAAAACCCGGAGATTGACTTCCGATCTGTGGCGTCGGATGCCCAATCAGCGTCCGTGTTTGTACGTAGTATTTGTTCACCGATAGTTATGAGCAAGCCGGAAAACTTGGTGGCTTTGATGTAGCGGAGAAGACGTTTGAGATTGTGAAAATCTTGCATAGTAGGAAGTTGCATATGTTGACAGATAAGGTTGGAAGCAAATGCAATGTCGGGCCTAGCTATGGACAGATATTGAAGAGAGCCTGCTAGGCGGCGGTATAGGGTGGGGTCGGAGAATAGCTGAGTATTGTTAGACTTATTGTTGGACTTTGGAGTGATCGGTGTTGATGTCGGCTTGCAGTCGTCAAAGCCTGCATTATGAATAATTTTCGTTGTGTAGTGTTTTTGAGTGAGAAAGTAACCAGTAGAGGTTTGAAGGACTTGGATGCCGAGGAAGGGAGAAATTTGCCCATGTTGTTTGAGAGTGAATTGAGTGCGAAGGTGTTCGAGTAGGTGTTGAATAGCAAGTTGATCATTCCTTGTGACAAGAATATCATCGACATAGATTAGCACATAAATTTGAATATTATTTTGCTTAAAAAGGAGTGAAGGGTCGGAGCGACTGAACCTGAATCCGTGCGAAGCTGGTGAATTTCTGAAACCATTGTCGTGGAGCCTATTTGAGGCCATACAGGATTTGTTCAGTTTGAAAACATGGTTTGGGAGTTTCGGATCCACAAAGCCTGGTGGTTGACGCATGTATATGTCATCCAGAAGATCGCCATGTAAGAATGCATTAGAAACGTCAAGTTGAAGTATGGGCCAATTCCGATTATTATTATTATTGTTATTGTTGTTGTTATTGTTAATGATAATAATAATTGTCATTATTAGTACAATTAATTACTAATTAACTAGTAATGTAATAAGAGAACTCATAAAAAAATGCATGAGTGAATGCATTATATATATATATATATATATATATATCTATACTACTATATAAAAGTGGCTTGGGACTTCACCCATAGCAAATCTTGACCTTTTATTTCTAAAGTTTAAATTAATCTACAGCGTTCATTTATAACTCTTCAAATTCTTTTAATTTTCACTTCCTCCAAAACATTAATCTTGACCTTTTATTTCTAAAGTTTAAATTAATCTACCGCGTTCATTTATAACTCTTCAAATTCTTTTAATTTTCACTTCACTCATTTATTTATTCATTGTCCTGCTTTTAAAGCCAGTTCACATCACCTCAAAAACAAATATCAAGTAATCTATACTACTATATAAAAGTGGCTTGGGATTCCACTTTTAGCAAATCCTGATCGTTCATCTATAAATTTTAAATTAATCTGAAACGTCTATTTATGACTCTTCAAAAAAGAGTAATAAATGTTTTATTAACTGATTTTTTTTTAATTCTTATCATTTATTAATAATTATAATTATATTAATTATTTTATTAATGCCAAATACAAATATTTATTATCGTGATGTTTTATTTGTTGTGGTGACGTTTTATAAATCTTTAGTTGTGGTGACGTTTTATACTCAAATTGAAATTATTGCAGATAAACGTCTTTTTTGATGATGCTTCTTCTCTATTAATTACATATCAAATAAAACTTATTTTCTCTTAATTACAACCAATGAATGCAGAGATCGAAATGCCTTTTTGTTTCTCTTGATAATTATGAACTTGGTTTAATTACAACCAATGAATGCAAACAAATGCCTCTTTGTTTCTCTTAATAATTATAAACTCCATTTCTCTTAATAATTATATATATATATATATATATATCGATAGGCATTCCTATTATGGGGAGATCATTTCTAATGACGTAGAAGGATGTGGGGATATCATTCGTCTAACTGCCTAAGTGAAATAGATTTCTGTGGCTATAAAATACAGTGAGGTCCTATAAATCGGAGAACATCTGGTCTCGGAGATTCTTCCTTCTGCAATAAGAAATAGTCAGAAATTCTCAGCCCTTTTTCTCCAAAACAAATAAAAACATATTATTGAGATTTATTCTTTTTTTTTTCTTCTTCCATAAATCAAATGATAGTTGCTGGAATCCTTTCTTTCTTCAGCTAAACATCAAAGCCAGCAGCAATTTAGAGTTTTCTCCTTTCTTGGGATAGGGAAGGAAATAACATGATAAGGGAAGTTGGTTTTATCTTTAAATGTATTTTATCATTCTAATCATCCAGATATTATATGATAAATAAAGAATGGCTCTGCTAGAATTCTTTTGAGGAAACATATAGTCTCTACACAGCAAGTTTGCGTAGGTGCTATATATTCTTTTTTTTTTTTTTTGTGATTGATTAAGAAGGTTTAGAGCAAGTCACCATATCCCCGTTATGTTAATATTTTTTCAGTAGAAACTCATAACCCCAAATCTGCAACCAAAGCATGTCAAATACATTATGTCTCATGGTCTATCCTCCATTCACTTTGCAACACTGTTGATCTCTTCCCGACGTCTATTGGTGTCGTCTATTCACAGGATACCAATTTGAACCGGAAGGCACATATTTTTTAAGCATTGCGTAGATGAAGTTTCATAATAAGAGCAATTCACCATGCGGCGGTGCACTCCAGGTAAAGGTTGATTTCTGATCTTCCCATTTTTTGTGCGAAGATTTGGATATAATTGTAATATGTATTTCTTATATTTGCCCTTGAGTGGTAGATATTTAGATTTTTTGACTTATATTTGTAGAATTATATTAATGAGCATTGTTGTTTTAAGTGTATTTAAAATGTGGGTGCTGAATTATATACTATACATACATACAACAATATAAGTGTGGCTTTAGATTTATCACAAATGCAATCCTAGCATTCTATTTCATTATCAAAGATGAGTCTCATCCTCTCATTTATCTATTTATTTAATTTACTTATTTATTAACTTCATTTGTTCATTTAAATGCATGACGTTTTTAATTTTGTTTACATTAATTGCATTTAAGTAAGATCCAATTGGTGCATTCAATTATATTTTCTTTTATCTTCAATTAGATTTAAATTTTAATTATTTATTAATTAATACATACTCTAGCAATTAATAATATAGTTTATTAATTAATATTCATCATATATATCTATATCTATACATATCTATACTATCTATTATAAAAGCCACTTGAATTCCCTTTCATATCAAATCCTAGCCTTCTATTTAATTAATTTTAATTATTCAAATCAAATCCCATCCTTTCATTTTAATTATTATAATTATAATTATTTTATTAATGTCAAATATACTATTAATTATTAAATTACTGTAACATTTAATGCATTACGTTTAAATCCATTACTTTTTTAATTTCAATTTCACAGATGTACATTGGTTTAATACTTAAATAGCATT
This sequence comes from Dendrobium nobile, assembly GCA_022539455.1. NCBI lineage: Eukaryota > Viridiplantae > Streptophyta > Magnoliopsida > Asparagales > Orchidaceae > Dendrobium > Dendrobium nobile. The sequence continues at coordinate 94,463,785 of CM039735.1, read as the reverse complement.
ATGTTTATATTAAAATATGTTTAATTTATCTATTTAAATGCATTGCTTTTTTATGACCTTAATACTATTAATTAATAAATCTATATATATATATATATATATATATATATTATATATATATATATATATATATATATATTAATATATATATATATATATATATATAATATATATATATATATATATATATTTAATAACTTTATTTTTAAGCAATTTAATGACCCATTAACTATTTGTTCAAATTTTCATTTAAGAAAATTAAAAATCTGTTAAATCTAAATATTTATATACTACTACATAAGTGTGATTAAGAATTCTTCCCATAAAAATTTTGATCTTACATTTATAAACTTAAAATAAATCTCTAACGTTCATTTTAGATGCTTCATATTCCCTTGAATGGTTTGCAAGAAAAAAAATTATTAATACTTCACACTAATTTTTTATTAATACTTCACACTTCAATTTCTTCGGCCGAGCATTTTGAGTAGGTTAGTAACCTCCTCCAGTGAGCTAACATTTACTTGCTGACAAACAATGCGGTATTGGATAAGACCATCTTTTGCATATCTTCCTTTCCGCATATCAACACATAATTCAACATATTTAAACATAATTTTTTCAAGGGTCTTTTGCCAAGCCCTGTAACGCTTTGAAGTGATGAGATCATGGAGCGCTTGTAAGGCAGCTTGCTTTTGACCCACATTAATCAACTCCTCAGCCCGCTTCAAAGCATTCTCTGGCTTCGCGAAGGTTGCCATGGTCACACTATGATTTAATCAAAACCTGATGGAAAATATCAGGTTTCCAGCTAAGCGTTTTAGGAGAGTAGCAGAATGGTTCATTACCGCTTCGATGCTATTCCCGGTTTATTCTTCGGTTTACTTGAAAAATAGTCTTAAAATTGACAACTTATTTGCCTTCTTCGTCCTTCGTCGACTATGACCAAAAAATGCTTTCAAGTGTACAATGGCATCCATAAGTCTGTTTGGAACTCTATTTCAGACATTTGGGGATCAAAAGGCTTAGCATCAACGATGTTCGACGACTGTAGTGGACACTTTAGAGTCCAAGATCTGTCGATGGATTCACGTAGCAATGGCTTCCTTGCGGATCATATTCGCCAGCGAGCATCGCCTTTGCGATTGAATTTTTTATCTCCTATTGGGAGACGATACCCCCTTTGTTGAATCGGTGAAGCGTGCGGCTATTCGACTTCTAAGTTTCGTTGAGGCCATCAGCATTGGTCATCGATCTTCAGAGAAGCTTTTAAGTTCCTTGACCTCCATGAAGCCCTTACGGATTTGCTTCCTGACATTGCCATGATAATCCAATCCAAATTTTTTGATTCAATAAACACAGTGTATAGAGATCATTGTCAGGCTTGCCAAAGGCTATTCGATAAATTTAACCTTATCGTAGTTTGAGAGTGCCATTCTCATACAATTATTCATAGCATTAATTTTAAGTATGAGCCCAATGGTTGTAGAATTAGGTCATTGAATAGTTTCAAAAATAGGGAGAAATAGTTAGTACTTGTATCTTATTAATTGATCATGTTTTAATCTTTAAAAGATATTATCCTGCATGTGTTTCTTTTCAAGCAAAATCTTTGCCTTTTGGCCTTTTATTTTAATTATTCAAATAAAATTATAGCATTTCATTTTAGTTAAGCTAATTAATATATTTAATTTTACATTTTATTTTATTTTATGTGCATTAATTACAAATAAAACTATTTATCACTGGGTGATTATTAAATTCAGATTTCTAGATCTGCTTGTAGAAATAAGTTTTACATTAATATTTGGTGTTATTATTTTTATTAATTATTATTTTTAAGATATTTGGTTTTATTTACATCATTATTTTAAATATACCTTAAAATTATTAGCTCTATTTGCAACCTTTCATATTCCAAGTCATAACATTCTCTCATCCAATCGAAAGAATGCACAAAGCCAGATAGATATCTCTTCAAGTTCCAATGTAAATTACCACTTCAAATATTAACCAAATTCAAATTAAAGAGTTAATTCTTAGCTTGAAAACCTTCCTACCCAGTCTCCCATTTATTTTTTAGTGAAATAAACAACTCAACCTCCATCTAATTAATTAAAGAGCTCCCATTCCACTTCTCTCTGCTCGTATATATATTTCACTTCCACTCTTTCAAAAAAAAAAAAATCACAAAAGATAACAAATGGAGAAAAATATTGAGGAGAAGGAAGAGTTTTCTTTTTCTGATGAGACTTCTAATCTTTTAAAAGTTATATTAAAATGTGAATTCTGCATAATAATATAGAAATAATATATATAAGTATTTGATTAAAATAATATAGAAATAACACAAGTATATGATTAAAATGACAACTTAAACTTCTTGTTGAAGTGATTTCATGGATGTTTTCTCTTACTGAATCATTTCAATATTAAAAAAATACTATTTCTATTTCTTAGATTTTGTATTTTAAGCATTTTTTTTAAACATTTTTTACGCAAAAATTATGTGAAATTTGTAATCTCATATTTATTAATAATTCTTGCATTAAACAAAGTTAAACTAATTATTTATATAAATATACAAAGCACTTTACCATAATTACATGTCATATTAATTTATATTTTAGAATTTAATGTGGGCTTTTTGTATGGTAATTGAAGTAAAATGTCTATGTGCATGAAACAAATGATATATGGTAATTGAAATGCCCTGTAATGCTAATTTAAATTGATATATGCACCACAATGAATGTGAACTTGATTGAGAAGACATCAATGAGAGCAATAATATTTTTTTTAAATTAAAACCCACGGAGGGCCTACATGTTAATTAAAGGTAAAATTATAAAGTCCTTAAAAGGACCTCGCACTCCCTACTGCTCATAAGAGCTACAAAATTAAATATAAAAAAACATATGAGCACAAGGTCCTTACTACAGAAAAATACATAATAATCTAGGTACATTCTACGGTGCTTAAGAACGAGCAACCAAAAAGAGGGAAGCAAAAGAAACCTATCCAGCACGAGCTTCTTCCTAGCAAAAATCCAGATATCCCTTCTACCAGCACAGAATACCTGCACAAGCATCAACAAAAACACAACAAAAAATGATACAGTAATAAGCATTAAATACATTGATGGTACCGGCACCAGCAGCTAACAAAGATGATAACAACAGTTCTACGACGTGAACAAGTATACGGCTTCCAGGTAACGGGAAACAATCTCTCAGGTAAGCAAAGAACCACAAAATTTCCCACAGCCAACCAAAGCCACACACCCAAATAATAAACCAAAGGAAACCAACTCTTCTACACCACAAAATTCCCTAAGTAAAACCTCCCCTCCCAACCAACAACATTAGGAATAAAACTCCACATCATCAAATAATACAAAAGGGAAATCCTAATACACAGCCAAAACAACATCAGGCCACAAAAAACAAAAAACGCACCCACCTCACCAGAACTAGGATCCCACAGCACCAGTAACAGCAACACCCAACACCACTTAGTAATAAGCACAACCCAGCACAACCAAATCGATAGAACAATATCAATAATCCTGAAGCCACCCGAAGAAGGAAGAGCCAAGAAAATAGAGCAACATATAACAGGAGCCAACACCGCCCAACACTCCACACATAAATGGAGAGACAGAGCACCCAGACCGAAGCAAAACCACCCACCAAAACAACCAAAATTAATGACATGTGATGAATAATAGGTATTTAAGTTTAATTTGGCAAAGGACAGCATTTACTAAATTTGATATTTATTTCAAAACATAGGAAAACACTTAAGATTTTGTAGGATTTAACTTTACCATTTTGGTTGTTTAGTAGATTTTGTAAGACCTCGTTCCTTTACTTTAGCCGCTGGAAAAATGATTTTCCTCCCAGAATCGGCCAGGACGATGTTGAGATCGTCCAGGCCGATCAGTGCATTGAACAGCTGATTTCTGGTGTGTTTTCTGGAAGGATTTCTGCACAGATCGTCCAGGCCGATCGTGAGATCGTCCAGGACGATAGTACTGTAGAAATGATCGGCCAGACAATAGCCCTGGGTGAGATCCAGGACGATCCAGGACGATCAGGATTTGGTCTGATCGTCCCGGGACGATGTGAATATCGGCCTGGCCGATCAGTGTATAGATATAAGAAAATCAGCTCGTTTTGAAGAGAGAGAAAAACATTTTATAAAATCAAAATATCTGAGGAGAGAGAAGGAGCGGAAAAGCAAAGGGAAAAGTTCGATTTCGAGGCCCGCGGAGCGATTTTCGTCGTTCGTTGCTGTTAGATAGTTTGTTTATCTCGCTGTAAGGACTCCGAACCTTACTTCTGTTTTCGAAGATATTGTGTTTTGACCGAGTTGTGATCTGTTTTGTGTTTTCGTAGTCGACTTTTCGACATGATTTTGATTTGACACAACTTTCACCGCACAACTTTTAGTATGTTATAGATATGATTATTGTACACGATTCGACTGTATTCTACGAAGATTTTACCGGTCGGAATTGATTCTACGCGCTTTTAATTGAATATAATAATATCAAGACCTGAATTGATTTGGATTCTATAGATTGATAGTCTTGCATTGATGCCGTGGTTATTCTGTTGTAATTTGGTGAAATTCAGAATTTGTCTTTTTGCAGGCTTTTTGTGTAATTTCGATAGACTACCGTTACTCTGCCCGATTTTCGTATGATTTCTGATTTTCCCGGAATTGATAGATTGAATTGATCTGCCTATGACTATTGATATGATCGTTCTTGATTTCTTTAATATTGCTTATTGCATCGATTATTGTATTGATATTGATTGATTGCTGAAAGACAAGTGGAAACCTAGTTGAACGTTGGTTATAGAAACCAACGTGTATTGAACGAACTACAACAGCACTATTGATATTGAACGAACTACAACAGCACTATTGATATAGATTGACCACTACAACAGCACTATTGATATTGAACGAACTACAACAGCACTATTGATATAGATGACCACTACAACAGCACTATTGATATTGAACGATTGATAACTACAACAGCATCATGACTAGTGTTTGGGCTTGTCGAGTAAGACCAGTGTATGAAATTGCATGTATATGATATAGCCTCGTATAGATTTCCTGATTTGTATTGATTTATTGATTTTGGATCGGTTTATTGATATTGATTGGATTTATCGAATTGATTTATCGATTGACTACTGGGCATTGATTCTACTGAACGTTGATAGAACATTGATAGATATAGATACTGCATTGATAGCATGAACATGGATATCGTACTACTGCTTATTTGCTTATAGATTCTATTGCCTATAGATTTTATAGATTCACTGTTGCTACTGTTCTACACCGTATGGATTGTTTTATAGATCGCTCTTCTCGATTGACTTCATTGATTAGATCGTACTGATTTGACCGTATCGTTTTGATTGACGAATATTGATTGATTGAATTGATTTATCGATTTGCCTGCCGCTGCATTGATTGGTTTTATTGACTATTGATTTCTGTATTGCATTGACTCATTGATCATGTTCGATTGATTGATTTGACTTGATTTGATTAACCTGCATATTGTTTTCAGTGTCGTGCTTTGATTTCAGTTGTAGGCTTTGGTGACCTGCTGGGCTTTGTAAGCTCATTATATGTGGTCAATGATTTCAGGTGCAGGGCCTCCAGCTTGACGATCTTTCTGCCGAGTTCCGTAGCTTTTCTTTTGTAGCCTTGGTAGGCTTTCTTTTGTAGCCTGTATGGCTAGTGTAATATTTTCTTTTGACCGTACTTTGACTGTTGTATATTTTGTGAACTATAGTATCCGCTGCAGTTTCTTTTCTGTAATGTATTTATCTCTGGCTCTGGATATATATATGTATGTATGGATTGATATGAACAGCAAATGAGGAAAATTGATAGAAAGAAAAGAAAAGAAGAGGGAAATAGAAAAAAAATCAGATGAATCCTTTCGCTACACGGATCTTGGGTTATTACAATTGGTATCAGAGCAAGTGTAGTGAAAAGGATTTGATTATATCCAGAGTTGAAGATTGCATTATTTGATTTGTTTTGTTTTACGTATTTGATTTCCGCGATTTTGATTCGAACGATTTGTATTGATCAGGCCGATGGATCCGAAAGGAAAGAAAGTTGAGTCTACTACTGATCTCCCACTCACATCTGCAAATATGAATAAGTTTGCTAATATGGTCGCTCAGATGGTGAGTGACAAATTAGCAAAACGCTCTGGCCGTAGCAAGAAGAGTGGGGAAAGTAGCAGAGCAAGATTTAATGTTTGTAAATGTTGTGGGAAAAGACATCCGGGACAATGTTATCTGAGGACTGGGCAATGTTTCCGATGTGGTGGATATGGACATAGAGTGACGGAATGCCCAAGTTCTGAAAGACAAGGACCTGTTCCGATGGTTCTGACTGCTCCGACTGTCCCGACTGATCTGATTGGAGATAAGCAAGAGATGGAGGAGGATGCACCAGGGATGCCTGTAAATGTGATTGGTACGAATTTTGTTTATCGTCTGTTTTGTTGTGATTTGCGCGATTTATTGCATGATTGGGTTTGTTTCGTTTTGCTTTTGTTTTGCTCTGTACCCTTAGGGAAATGTCGGGACGACATTTTTCTAAGGTGGGGAGATTGTAAGACCTCGTTCCTTTACTTTAGCCGCTGGAAAAATGATTTTCCTCCCAGAATCGGCCAGGACGATGTTGAGATCGTCCAGGCCGATCAGTGCATTGAACAGCTGATTTCTGGTGTGTTTTCTGGAAGGATTTCTGCACAGATCGTCCAGGCCGATCGTGAGATCGTCCAGGACGATAGTACTGTAGAAATGATCGGCCAGACAATAGCCCTGGGTGAGATCCAGGACGATCCAGGACGATCAGGATTTGGTCTGATCGTCCCGGGACGATGTGAATATCGGCCTGGCCGATCAGTGTATAGATATAAGAAAATCAGCTCGTTTTGAAGAGAGAGAAAAACATTTTATAAAATCAAAATATCTGAGGAGAGAGAAGGAGCGGAAAAGCAAAGGGAAAAGTTCGATTTCGAGGCCCGCGGAGCGATTTTCGTCGTTCGTTGCTGTTAGATAGTTTGTTTATCTCGCTGTAAGGACTCCGAACCTTACTTCTGTTTTCGAAGATATTGTGTTTTGACCGAGTTGTGATCTGTTTTGTGTTTTTCGTAGTCGACTTTTCGACATGATTTTGATTTGACACAACTTTCACGCACAACTTTTAGTATGTTATAGATATGATTATTGTACACGATTCGACTGTATTCTACGAAGATTTTACCGGTCGGAATTGATTCTACGCGCTTTTAATTGAATATAATATATCAAGACCTGAATTGATTTGGATTCTATAGATTGATAGTCTTGCATTGATGCCGTGGTTATTCTGTTGTAATTTGGTGAAATTCAGAATTTGTCTTTTTGCAGGCTTTTTGTGTAATTTCGATAGACTACCGTTACTCTGCCCGATTTTCGTATGATTTCTGATTTTCCCGGAATTGATAGATTGAATTGATCTGCCTATGACTATTGATATGATCGTTCTTGATTTCTTTAATATTGCTTATTGCATCGATTATTGTATTGATATTGATTGATTGCTGAAAGACAAGTGGAAACCTAGTTGAACGTTGGTTATAGAAACCAACGTGTATTGAACGAACTACAACAGCACTATTGATATTGAACGAACTACAACAGCACTATTGATATAGATTGACCACTACAACAGCACTATTGATATTGAACGAACTACAACAGCACTATTGATATAGATTGACCACTACAACAGCACTATTGATATTGAACGATTGATAACTACAACAGCATCATGACTAGTGTTTGGGCTTGTCGAGTAAGACCAGTGTATGAAATTGCATGTATATGATATAGCCTCGTATAGATTTCCTGATTTGTATTGATTTATTGATTTTGGATCGGTTTATTGATATTGATTGGATTTATCGAATTGATTTATCGATTGACTACTGGGCATTGATTCTACTGAACGTTGATAGAACATTGATAGATATAGATACTGCATTGATAGCATGAACATGGATATCGTACTACTGCTTATTTGCTTATAGATTCTATTGCCTATAGATTTTATAGATTCACTGTTGCTACTGTTCTACACCGTATGGATTGTTTTATAGATCGCTCTTCTCGATTGACTTCATTGATTAGATCGTACTGATTTGACCGTATCGTTTTGATTGACGAATATTGATTGATTGAATTGATTTATCGATTTGCCTGCCGCTGCATTGATTGGTTTTATTGACTATTGATTTCTGTATTGCATTGACTCATTGATCATGTTCGATTGATTGATTTGACTTGATTTGATTAACCTGCATATTGTTTTCAGTGTCGTGCTTTGATTTCAGTTGTAGGCTTTGGTGACCTGCTGGGCTTTGTAAGCTCATTATATGTGGTCAATGATTTCAGGTGCAGGGCCTCCAGCTTGACGATCTTTCTGCCGAGTTCCGTAGCTTTTCTTTTGTAGCCTTGGTAGGCTTTCTTTTGTAGCCTGTATGGCTAGTGTAATATTTTCTTTTGACCGTACTTTGACTGTTGTATATTTTGTGAACTATAGTATCCGCTGCAGTTTCTTTTCTGTAATGTATTTATCTCTGGCTCTGGATATATATATGTATGTATGGATTGATATGAACAGCAAATGAGGAAAATTGATAGAAAGAAAAGAAAAGAAGAGGGAAATAGAAAAAAAATCAGATGAATCCTTTCGCTACACGGATCTTGGGTTATTACAGATTTAGATTAAACGCTTGTTAAAATCTACTACCTAACAATCAATTAAATTTTAATTAGAAGATTTATTTTTGATTCAACTATGTAAACATAACTCATTTTTCTCTCTAAAAATTTAAACAAAAAAAAGAAATATTTATCCAATTTTTTCTTGAAGGGCTATAAATTATTAAATTTATTATTATAATAATTATTGGAATATTCATTGGGGTATAGTTATACTTGCTTCTCTATTTAAAAAGAAAATTAAAATTTATGAACTATTTTTAATTTTTTTAAATTGAAATATAAATTCATGGGATAAAAGATAAAAAATTTCAAAACATATATCATATAAGGAGAACAATGTATCATATTGATTACAATCATGATAAAAAAATCACAAATAAAGCTTACTCTTATCAAATATATTATATTATAACTATAAATTGATAAAATAAAATTATTATTTTAAAGGAAATATATGAATTAAAAAGTAATTTTCTCTCAAATTTATTCTATTAAATTTTTTATTTATTATTAATGTTTAAAATTTTATTAATTTGTAATTAAAAAAAGAACTTATAACTTTCTAGAAAATTTGAATTAAAAAATAAATAGATTGTTTATTAATTAATAAACAAAATTTAATACCAAATTAATTCATGAATAAAAGAAAATCCAAATATCATATAAAACTACTTATCTAATCATTTAAAACTTATCATAATGATTTTTATTGTTTAGAATAATACATTTTTTTATCTTAATAATGATCATATAATTAAAATATTTCTAATATAAATTTTTATTTTTAAATTTTTAGTAACGTGCATTTAATGCACGGGCATTTATACTAGTATATATATATATATATTATTTTCTCACAAAACTTTTTTCTTTCTTTTTTATATATAAAGCTACAACTCACGAGAGTGATAATATATAATAATAATTATTATTATTATTATTATAAATGAAAATAATTATAATCAATAATAATCTTTATCAATATTAGTACAATTAATTGACACTAACTAACTAATCCTAATACAATAAGAGAACTCATGGAGAATATATCTAATATTTCTGCTGAGTCAAATTTGAGGGAATTGTGCCTTTGGGGTTAGTTTTAAGTGGGCTGGTTTTAATTAGTTTGGGCCAATATTGAAGTAAGCGAGGTAGATTTGGGTTGGATGAAATGATTGGGGCTGATTTTTAAGGTTGGATAGGGTGCAGTTTTTTTTGCTATTGAAAGGATGATGGGGGTGTAGGGACGGGCTGTTTTGTTGAGATGGAGAGTTGGCTTGAGTGGTGGGCTTTTGAGATGGTAGGCTGGAACAATCGGAGGAATTTATTGAAGGTTTGGGCTTGGCTGCTATACTTGAAGTTGCACGAAGGGTAGTGAGGTAGAGAAAGCCGTTGGATTTGACTATAGAGAGAGAGCCGAGCTCTGAAGACGTTCGAACATAGATAAAGGAAGTGAGCGGTGGCTTGCTGCCAGTGGGCTAGGAGACCGGGAGCTCATGGCTGGTTGGATCGGACAGATCCTGGTGTCGATGGACAGACAGATCTTAGTGGATAGAAAATATTGTTGATCTTGACATTTTATTTGGATGCCAGGAAATGAGTGTGCCTCGCCTAAGTGTTTCATGGCGAACTTGACATTAAGCTGATCAAGGAGCTTCTTTATGGTTTTTTTGTTGTCCCCTGTATTAGAATATCATCCAGGTATATGAGGATAAATATATTGGCTTGCTTCTACTTTAACATTAATAGGGATGGTTCCGATTTGTTGTGCTCGAAGCCAAGAGAGACCATGTAGGATGTGAATATATTGTAACACTGTCTCAGAGCCTGCTTGAGTCTGTGGATAGCTTCATTAAGCAGACAAACGTGACTTGGATGAGTTGAGTCATCGAATCCTTTCGGTTGGACCTTATAGGATATTTCTGAAAGATTTCCGTGAAGGAATGTGTTGGCTACATCCAGTTGTTAAACTGACAAGTCATTCGTGAAGCCACGGTTAATAAAATTCTAATAGCGGGTACCTTTGCTACCGGGCTGACTGTTTCGATGTAATCTATATCATATTCTTGACGGTTTTTCTGAGCTACTAGCCATGTTTTGTATCTAGCGATATATCCGTCTGAATGATTTTAGTTATGTATGTCCACTTAAATAAATGCATCTGGTGGGGGCTGAACCAGTGTCTAGGTTCCTTGCCTTTGTAAGGCAACAAATTTAGCTACCATGGCTTTTCTCCACACAATGGTTTTGAATGCCTCAGCATATATACGTGGTAGGATTCGAAGTAGGTGCTGAAGACAATTGCTGGTGAATAAGATTTAATTTGACCCTCAATTTTAATGATCCTGTTTATCGTCGAGTTACCATTAGGTGATGAGAGCAGGTGTTTTGGGCAATTGTCGAGGAGGGATGCAGATGTTTTGTGTGAGGTTGCTCATGAATTGGATTAGATGTTACCACATAAACATATTCAACAGTGGTAGGTACATGTGGAGGGTGAATCACTTGCTGGTTTTGTGTTTAATTGTTTTGAGAATTTGTAGAAATGGGTGTGAGAAGAAATGGAGGTATGATATTAGCTGAGGTATTAGCTAAGAGTTCCTGCTTTGAGAATGGAAATGTCTATTCATCGAACGTGGTATGCCTTGACATAAATATATTGTTTGCTTCAATATTAAGGCATTTGTAACCTTTATATGTGTCTGAGTACCCAAGGAAGACACATGATTTTCCTTTTGATTGCAGTTTGTGGCGAAGATGAGATGGAATTAACGGAAAGCACTCATAGCAAAATGTGCGAAGGTGATTGTAATCAGGTTTTCGCTTGTAGAGTATTTCAAATGGGGAAATGTTGTTTGTGGTGGATGAAGGCATTCTATTTATGAGGTAAACCGATGTTATGACAACATCAGACCAATAATTAGGAGGGATGGATGCAGTGAGAAGCAAAGTTCTTGTTGTCTTGATAACATGCATGCCATTTTGTTCCGGCATATAGGGACATGAGATTTGATGTGAGATGCCATGATCGTTGAGAAATTGAGTGAGCTGATGATTTGTATATTCAGAGCCCCCATCATTACGAAGACATTTTATCCGATGAGAGGTGAATTTCTCAATGTAATTTTTGAAGTTAATAAATATCAAGGCTTTTAAAACCGGACCGGTCAATGAACCGGAAGGAGGGGTTAGAGGTTTGATGGTTCGACCGGGGTCGAACCGGATGACATAATAAATATTTATTATATTTAAATATTATAATATTGACACAACTATTTATAAATATATAATAAAAATTGAAGAAAATTATAATACTTTTACTTATTTAATAGTGAAATGTTAGTCAAATAAATTCAAACATTTAAATCTAAAGGATATAAACTATATGACCATAGATAATACTAAACCCAATAGTTTTTAAAAATCGAATCACATCTATTTGCGCTCCAAAAACATAACAGATCTGTAAGATCAAACAAGTTCCATATATGAATCAAATATAATAGCATTTGGTAATAATTAAGTAAGTAACAGCAAAAAACTTGAATTAACTAAAAGAAATTCAATAACAAGACATGCATATACCTGCTTCAAAAACCCAGCTCCAAAAGCTCTTGTCACCTTCAATGATCCCTTGACTCTATCATTTGCAATGGCTAAAGAGTCCTCAAGTTCAGCCTCTCATTCCTCACTGAATCCCAATTTCAAACATCATGAAAAAAACTATTAGCAAAGCAGATTATTCATTCATATGGGCATATTAGATAAAGTATATAAGAAAATATTAGATAAAATAAATACGAAAAACATAACAATATTTTTCACTTGAAGACAACCAATCATAACAAAATTCCAAATTACTTTATACCAACTGATAACAAAAACAAAATATATTCATAATTACAATCAAAGTTTCCTTTTTCTTATCCTACTAATTGATTATTAAACTGCACTAGTACAACTCCAAACTAAAGAGCTTAAGAGTTAAGAGACCACACTATTTATAGAGCTTAAGAGATCACACTATTTATATATTTTAACTAACCCTTTAACATATGAAACCTGTCCACTTATAGCTAACACCTTAATTAGAATTCCATTATTCTGAGCCTACCTTGCAAATTTTCTTCTTGTTGATGAAGAAAACCGATACAATATCTTCTATACTAATCACTACAGGAAAATCACGTATTACCGGCGGATTTTTCCGGCGTAAAATCATCATTTTCTGGCTGATTTAATGGTTTTTCGACGGATTTCCGACGAAAATGTTTCCATGCGCGTCGTAAAAATCATTCCGGCGAAAAATAATCGCCGGAAAATCCAACCGAAACAAATCCGCCGTAAAACCTGTCTAAAAATCTGTCGGAAATGTTTCATCTTTATCCGTCGGAAAGCCGCCGGAAAATCCGCCGGAAATTCTGTCGGTAATGGGCGATTTTCCTGTAGTGAGTACAACTCCAAATTAAATATAAAATAAAGCTTTTCAACCCTTCTTGGCTTTTGCAGCAAAATGAAGAAAACTGAAAAAGAAATAATTTTCTGATTTTACAAAGTTTACTATGACAGATTTTAACATGTAGAAACCCAAAATAAAATCTGAAAGGAAACATCGTAAGCAGTCTTGCTTACACTTGATTGCTTGTACAATTCCTTAAATAGCTTGCAAATGATGGAACCTTGAAGAACTCAAGGTTGGGAGGATGAGTTTCAGATTTCAAGAATTTTGCTTAAGGTTATAAACAATCGACACGTTGAGGACTTCATAGAAAATCTAGAAACCTAATCATGGAAACCTTTTAACTGTTGGAAAAGCATTTAGAAAACATACGGCCTTGGCCTTTTCGATCAGGCACACCGAGGAGACGATGTTGGCTTCTTGCTTCGTGACCGAGCAGCACGAACAACGGAGAGTCGGAGACGGTGATGATTTCGGCGCTCCGTAGGCCGTCGTGGAAGATGATAGGTCGCAAATGAGGGTTTTTTTTAGTTTGGCTTCTTGCTTCGCGACCGAGCAGAACGAACAAGGGTTTATTTCCTATTTACCGCATACGCTTCCCTCCCGAAATCTCGGCCGTTCGATTTGGCTAATTGGCACAGTAGCCGAACCGGCCGATTATCAAAAACCGGAACCGGTTATTAAATATATTAGTAACTTTGGATTTATGTTTCACGGAAATATCCATATAAATATTGAAAAATCCAAACTTATGAAGCACATGTTTAGTGAATATGAATGCGTTTTAAATTTTTTGGTTCGTCACATTAAATTATCTTAATTTAATTTAAATATGTAAATTCCCTCACATGAAAAAAAAATTAGGCTTCATTTGGAATAGTTTTCTTACTATTTTTAAAACAACTTTTTAATCTAAATATTTGTTGAAAATCATAAGAAAACAGTTGCCAAAATCTATCCCAAAAAATTCTTAATTATTAAGAAAAATGAGCGACTTGATTCTTCTCTGTTAGACTAACATCTAAGAAGTCTAGTATGTGATTCCTAAGCTAACATCTTAGATAATCAAATGCTTCAAGCTTTTTGAAATTGTAATTCTGAAGCAGCATAGAATTTAAATATGTAATTAGAAAAAAAAATGGTCTTCAGGTCAGTTGTCCACAAAATGCACCTGCCTTCTTCAATACATGAAAAATAAGCTTCCACCGTCAATTAGCAATACCAATATCCATGCAAGGCAAATATTCCTTTGCTCCAATCTCAAGACATCCTTGCTTCACATGCAAACCATTTTGATACATTTTCTAAACGCTTTGAGGCTTAACTTTACTCTCTTATAAATTGACATAGATCTTCTCTTCTTAATCCATGTTGAATCTGTCACAATGGCCCGAAGATTTGGAGACTTCGTAATGCTGGGATTTTCTCTCGTAAATCTTATCAGATCTTCGTATGCCTCTGTTGTCTCCACAGGTGATTTCAACGACGATTTCTCCATTACGTGGTCTCAAAGCCATGTGAATACTTCTGCTGATGGACATTCAAGAAGCTTAAAACTAGATCAAGAATCTGGTATTCTTCACATTACAAATCTTAATTATGATATTTAATTAATCAACTACAAACATTGCCATGCTCACCATTCTTACACTCGTTGAAGGCGCGGCTTTTGCTTCAAGAAATATGTTCTTGTTCGGGCAGATTGATATGCAGATTAAATTGATATCAGGATATTCAGCCGGCACAGTATTAGCCTATTATGTTAGTGAAATTGGTTTCTCTAAGAAAAAACATATTCAATATATATTTCCTTACTACCATGATGTTTGCTTAAAATTTGTTTGCAGCTAAGTTCTGATCAACCAAATCGCGACGAAATTGACTTTGAATTTCTTGGTAATGAAACGGGACAGCCATACACATTGCAAACAAATTTGTATGTTGATGGATATGATCACAGGGAAGAAAGAATTTCTCTTTGGTTTGATCCAACTGAAGAATTTCACACATACACAATTCTTTGGAACGCTCACCAAATTGTGTATGTCATATGCCAATTTGAGCTTTATAACATTTCAATAAGAGTTTAAAAAACAGTAGCTTCTTTTGATTGTAGGTTCATGGTGGATTGGGTGCCAATAAGGATTTACAGAAATCATGAAGACAAAGGTGCTGCTTTTCCCAGCAGCCGACCAATGTCCCTTAGGATCAGCCTATGGAACGGCGACAGCTGGGCAACAAGAGGAGGTCTAGATAAAATGGATTGGTCAAAAGGGCCCTTTATAGCCTATTTTAGGAACTATAAGATTGACGCATGTGTTTGGAAAGGAAATCGAAGGTTATGTAGGGTAGAAAGCAACATGAATTGGTGGAACAAGCCCAATTTCAGTGGCTTGACACCCAGCCAAAGAAGATTGTTCAGATGGGTGAGAAAATATCATCTAATATATGACTATTGTGATGATCCACAAAGGTTTCAAGGACATCTACCGAGAGAATGCTCTCTTTCAAAATTCTACTAATTATGTTGTGGCATTCAAACTTTCTGATCTGACATATGAATGTTGGAGCTTCGATCATCCTAAATTAAGGAAAACATATTGTTCATTTAGAATTTCTATTGAAATAAAGTTTGTGTTGGGTTGTTTAGGATAGGAGTTAGAATATTAGGGAAGATTTGAAAGAGAAATTATTTGAGAGAATAATATTGAAATATTTTTCAAGAAATTGATATGATGTTTAAGATCTGTTATTCAAATTTAATAAGTAAAATTTAGTCTACCATATCAAATAGTACAATCTTCTTGAATTTTTGTTTTATGTAAATATAAAAATAAAATTTTTATCATTAAAATATATGTACAAGCATAGACATTCATATATGCATTACGAATATTTTAGAAACATGTATTATATATATGCATTAGCTTTTGATTAATATATTAATGTTAACCTTTATTTGTATGCCTTAGATTGAATATTAATTCCTGTATATCGAACTTAATTAAAGGTCCATTAATCTCTTAATGAAGTTATTACATGCTAGAAAAATGACGTATTTTTTTATTGACATTTAGGTCAATTAAGATAAACTCACACACAAATCACATATGTAAAACTCGAATCTAACATATGTTGGTTAATAACTAAAACTTCTAATCAATAAACCAAGTTGAGTTGCGTAGAAAAGACTGTATGAAGGACCTGTTAATCATACTATAATTGATTTAAACGGATGTTCATACTTGCTTCCAAAAATGGTAAAAAGATATGTATACTAAGTAACACAGATATAGAAGGAAACCTGGCTGGCGGCAAAGCCATTGGGACCATCCAGTGGGTACTTATCAATCTTTTGTCTTATGCCTGTAGCAGTTGGTGAGTTTGTGGGCGTTTAATTAAGAATCTCTGCCAGTTGCTTGTCATCCAGCTAGGCATTGGATATTTGGATTGCCCACAAGATCTAACACTGTTTAATTAGCTTTAATTATTAATTAGGATTAGCATAACAAAAATGAAATTATTCTCAGCACAATCAGCTATATATATAAGGGTGTGCTATAATCCAGCCCGTGAGCTACCCTAAATCTATTAGGTGAAATATT
The DNA here is from genome assembly GCA_022539455.1 of Dendrobium nobile. NCBI lineage: Eukaryota > Viridiplantae > Streptophyta > Magnoliopsida > Asparagales > Orchidaceae > Dendrobium > Dendrobium nobile. Next base: position 94,446,893 of record CM039735.1, on the reverse strand, counting down.
CTGCTTGCACAATATGTGGGCCCTATCAACAAAATTAAATTATATAAATAAAGTTTGATATAAATAATATTAACTCATCCATAAAATAATGCTGACAATCTTAATATATATGACAAATAAAAGCAATATTACGATTATAAAGTAAAAAAAAAAAAAAAAAGTAATGATTTATGTCTCACATGATTGAATAGAAGAATAGAGAGAGAGTATGATATATTATTAAATTTTGAAATTCTTTTTCATTTGTCAATATACTGTTTAGATTGGAAGAAGATTATTCATCTATATATCTATGGTCTGCAGGTTGAATAACAACTAAACCTAAAACAAAATAGTTTTGTTTTCTTCTAGGTTATAAGTAATTACTCTGCTTAATTTGATTATAATAAATAAATTACAGAGCTAATCAAAGATTTTTTTTTTAATTTAAATGTATATAGCTTAAAATAATTTTAAACAGTACCACTTATTATTTTAAAAAATTAATCAAATAAAAATTTATAATCATATTTTTCTTCTTTATTTGACTAAAAAGATACAAACAAACAAATTTTCTTTTAAATGTGAATTAAAAATTGCGAAAACCAAATTAGGATTTACGGTTTAGGATTAGTAAACTGGCTCATTTGCTTTAAAGTTTCTAGGAATCAATTCACAGAGCTAAGCAAAGAATATTTAAATCTAAAACAATGCAGTTAGCTTGTCATGATATTAACTAATCTCTTGTGAGATCGGATCTGCGGTCGTCGAGTGGTCGATGAAAGAAATTCCTCCCATCTCATTCGGGCTCAAATCCCTCAACTGTCCCAAAAAAAAACTAACCTCTGGTACACTGAGTCTCCACATTGTACAGCTATAGCTTTTCATGTAGACTGTAGCTTTCGCTGCCTTGTTCTGGCAATGGTTGGGATGTCATTATCTGCCAACATATCTCTATTTTAACATATGTGCAACTTAATAATGTACCAAATAATTCAAGGATAAATAAATCTCTTTCATTACCTTCTCAGTTAATACTCGATCTTTATCTACTAACCATTTCTTATATCTAATTAAATGATGTGAAATTATATTGAATTGGTACATGCATACATGATGCTTATAATGTCATCTTTTTTCCTTTATTCTATATGCTGAAGTTTGATTTGGATCGATTTTTCTTTTGCATAATTCTTAAAAACTAAGTTAATTCCATTATAATTATATAATTAAAATATCATTATTATGCATCTCTATATTCTATATCATTTCATTTGACAAATGCATTAGGGTATTTTTTGGATAACTCACAACTAAAAATTAAAAATTTACGCAAAATATATTAGTGGTGGTTCAAAAAACACCGCCCTATAATCCTTTCAACACTGATTTAAACTGTTCTTATTAGCATCGATTTAAATCGTTGCTAATACCCACCAATTTCAAAACGGGTCGGGTTTGGGTTCCATAAATCGACCCGTTTGAAAAACAGTTCGGGTTAACCCGACGGGTTGCCGGGTCAACCCGCAAACCCGTTTTAACCTAACCGCGCGGACCTGCCCCTCTGCCGCACGACCCCGCGTGACCCCGCTGCTGCCCGCGACCCGACCCCGTGCACTCGCCCCGCGACGAAACCCAGCTGCTGCCCGCGACACGATTAACGCGACCCGGCCTTGCTGCTACCGCGCGACCCCGCGACGCGACCCCGCCCGACCATATTATATGCCGCTGCAGCGCGACCCCGCTACATCTCCGTGCCACGGCTCTGCGCGCGACCCCGCGCCGCCGCGCACTCGCTCTGCGCGACCGCTCCCGCGTGACGCTGCCCGCACTCGCCCAGCGTGACCAACTTTCCGCCTTTCCAGGGTCGGGTCGTGTCAACCCGGCAACCCGCCGGGTCGGGTCCGGGTCGCATTTCCGACCCGTTTACCTAACTGGGTCGGGTTAGGGTCTACCCGTTTGAACCCGGTCAGTTCTGGGTCCGACCCAAACCCGACCCATGACCCGAAATTGACACCCCTACCCACAATTGATTTTTATGAGATGCTAGATTAAGTGATATATTAAGGAACTATTTGAGAAAGCTTTCTTGTTGTTATACTTTTTAGATGGTAATTATAATTTTATTTTACTATTACTTTCTAGCATTTTTTTATTATTTTTCATAAATTTATATGATGGAAAGTAGCTTTTATTAACGTGAGTAGATAAGTTACTTTTCCTGCAACCAATTTTATAAACATCACAATTGTCACAAACGGGCCATATGATTGTGTTGGATAGAGTATATTTATAGTCAAATGTGACTATTATGAAACTAATCATAATGTAAATTGTACTAATCTTAATCCAAGTTCAAGTATTTTTAAGATCATCTTGCAATAAAATTGTATAATTAGGACATCCCATAAATTTTTTTCATGATTTTTCTTAAATTTTCACCACTAAAATTATGAAATGTTTTTGTTGCGTCCTAGAGTATTCACGGCGATAGAGAAATATATTGTTTAATGTCTTAGCATTGTACGAAGATCCAGCACACAAGCATATAAGAGAGATGGTGTAGCGTTTATAAGAGACACCAGAGTTTTTACGTGGAAACCCTTGAAAAGGAGAAAAAACCATGGGGCCTGGCCCAATTTTGAATGAATCCACTAGTATTTGCAGTCAATTATAAATAAGGCCCTTCCTTGGGAGAAAGCCTTGGCTTGATGTCATAAATGTACATCGTATAGAGCACATTACATGGTGGGAGTTACAATAATCAACATAGACATATTTGTTTGGTCGACAGGGCCATAGTCGATAGGATAGAGGTCGAAAAGATCGTAGAAGGTGACAAAAGTCAGAAAGATCATTGTTTGATGATGGAGGTTGAAAGGACCATAGTGGGCAACGAAGGTCAGAAGGATCATAGTTGGCAAGAGACAAGGGTCTGAAAGAGCGTAGTTGGCAAAAGACCGGGGTTAGAAAGACTGTTGTAGTAGAGTGATACTTCGGTAGAACTCCAGGCATCAAGCGGTGGTCCGGTAGAAGTTCAAGCCTCAGGTGGTGGTTCAGCAAAAACTCAGGCCTTAGGTGGTGGTTCGGCAGTCACATGGTGGTCTAGGCGAAGTTCGGGCATCAGGTGGTACTGGTCTAGCAGAAGTCTGGGCCTCAGGTGGTGGTCCAGCAGAAGTCTCGGCTTTAGGTGGTGGTCCGGGAGAAGTCCAAACCTCATGTGGTGGTCCGGCAGAAGTCCGGGCGTTAGGTGGTAGTCCGGGAGAAGTTCGGGCATCAAGTGGTGGTCCGGCAGATGTTCGGGGGTCATGTGGTGGTCCGGGAGAAGTCTGGGAATCAGGTGGTGGTCCAGCATAACCTAAGGCCTCAAATGGTGGTTCGATGGAGCTCAGGGCCTTAAGTGGTTGTCCGACGAAGATTAGGGCCTCAAGTGGTGGTCCGGCAGAGCTCAGGGCCTCGATCAAGTGGTGGTCCAGCGGAGCTTAGGGCCTCAAGTGGTGGTCCGACGGAGCTTAGGGCCTCAAGTGATGATCCGGAAAAGCCCAAGACCTCAAGTGGTGGTCCGATGGAGGTGAAAGCCTGAAGTGGTGGTCTGACGGAGCAACGATGTAAGGCGGTGGTCCGGCGGAAGTCAGGCGGTGGTTGAGGAGGAGCGAGGAGGCAAGAGTGATCTCCAATCTCTCTCTTGCTCTCTTGCTTGGAGCATCCCCTTTAAAGAGGGAGGAGGGTCTATTTATAAATTCCTAGAGTGTCATAGCCCGTAAATAGGTGAGAGATCAAGGGCATATGGGGAGTGGCTTGGATAGACGGCCGATGTTGAATCCCTTGATTATGTACCGTTTGATGGACATTTGAATGCCTTAGTGATGTCAGAATTCAGTGATCTTGGGCTCGTTGGATTCGTCTCATCGAGCCGCTCGATTAGATTATAAGCACGTCATGTTTGGAAACCTTTCGGTAATCCAAATTGTGGTTCAAACCCTCCAACCGCACTTCAGACCCTTTATTTGGATCCATTTGGACTCGGATTGAGTCGATTTTGGTGTCGTTGGGTTCGTATTTCCGAGACGTTCAGTTCGACTATAAGTTTGCTGAAATCGGAGTTCGACTGGTCCCAATTTTAATTTTGAAAATTTCCAACTTGATTTTGCATCGAGATTAGTGCTCATCAAGATAATTTTTTGATGACGTATCAGTTTTAATAAATACCTCTCACAAAATGTTGGAATAATCATGATGATATATATTTTAAATATCAGAAAACAAGTGGAAATCCTTGAATCATTTTGAGGATATATATACATTTGGCTTATTGCCAGTGATCCACATATTACATTCGGGGTTTTATGGGCCTCACATGTAAAACACCAACCAATAAAACTATTTGATTTTTGTACAAAGCATTGCGTAATCGTAAGAATATAGGTCAAAAGAATATTAATTGTTTTTAATTGAACGAGCTCTTCTGGGTGGGATCCACTGCGGGACCAAACTGCTCAATGGCACTGTGATTTAATTTGTCAGTAGAAAAAAATAGTTTTTCTCTATTTTAGAGCTAAGAGAATATATCTGATTCGGAAAAAAAAAAAAAAAAAAGAATATTTCTACTGCTATTTGCTCTTCACATTCCGACAAACAAAAGCTGACGCCAAAAGGAGCCCACCAGCAACTTTAACAGGTGCCCAGACGGGTAAAATAGGTCATCTCTGCACTCAATAAGATAACCACGTGTCAATTTGTAACTGGCCAACAAAACGTCGGCGCGGACCCACTTGGTGCAGAGCCAAGCCACAGAAGACTGATTTAGTAATTGCCATGCTACGTCTTACGTGTTCATAAAATCCCTCAATAATTTTCACGGTTGAAGTATGTGGACATTATTTCGATCGAGACCGTCCATTTACAAAAGATCCGTCCATTAATAAATTCTGGCCCCACATCCTGCTGTCTAGTCGTCAATGCCAATCAACGGAAAGTAACGGCTCACCAGCCTTTTTTTTCAATACTTTTAAGCTAAGATAACCTTAATTGGCCAAAATGTCAAAAAAAAAAAAATTTAATTAATAGTTAAAATTTTCAACCAACATATCAAGCTTATTAAGATTTTGTTACTCCTTTTTGTAAAAATAATTTTATAAATAATGATTAAGGGAATGAAATTTTCTAAACAAAAAAGTAAAATGAACTCCGAAACAAATGAGGGCTAAGCATCAGCAAAAAACTATTAGGCCGTTGAGTAAATTTACAACAAATGGCTCTTAACTTATTATTTTTCTTGATAATAATGAGGTGTTATTTCGTGCATTAAGAACTTTGAAGTTAATAAAAATAACATTTAATCCACTTAATTATAAGGATGAATCTTTCCAAGAAAAAAACTTATAAGGATGAAAATCTATTAAACTTTATTGAACAATGCGATTTATCAATTCAATGTACAGCTTAATTATATTCTACATGCAAAAAAAATTTCTCTTATTTATGTGTTTATTGCAGGACTCCATCTGCTAATACCTATAAGAATTTTAAAAATTATTATATATTTTTAAAATAATAGGAAAAGCATTTTTTAACCACTTTAATATTATGGTTTAAATCCTATTCTATAATAAAAAAAACACCATTAATAATTATTTCATATGTTAAAAGATATGATTATGGTCAGGTCTAACAAATATAACTAAACATAATTAATATTAATTTTCCTAATTAAAATAAATGCCTCCGTAATTCAAAACCCCAAAAGAATTCTAATATTGCAAACCGGATAATATAAAAATTCCACTAATTAAATATTACTTTTTATTTGTAGATGTAGGCCAAATCAAACCCTTCTAAATACTTGGAAAAAGTGCAATCTATGCATAGAAGTTAAGAAATAGGACTAAATAATGTAAGAAAATAAACCAAATATAATAAACATGTAAAAGGAAAGTAATTCCAGCACTTGGGAATTTAGATTAGCTGGAAATATGGAATCTCTGATCCAGTGTCCCTACACTTGTTTTGTTCATTCTATCATCTCCCCTTTATAAAAGGCTTCTTCCATTGCCCTTAGCATTTCAATTGTACCTCTTGATCGAGAAATATATATATGAGATATATAAAATCTCTATCCTGAATCAGTACTATCCATGGAGAAATTCAGGAAGCTATTTCTTCCTCTTCTTGTTCAGTTCATCGCCGTGGCCGTCACTGGAGTGTGGGCGAAGCCAGTAACCTTCACCGAAGGCTTTACGATCACTTGGGCGGATTCTCATGTCAAGCAGCTGCAAGGAGGCTCTTCCATTCAACTCATTCTAGACCAGTCCTCCGGTAAGATCGAAGTCATAATTAAACAACAATAATGGTAAACAAGTATTCATAAATGATTACAACATATAAAATTTATATTTTAAAAAAACTCCTTTTAGTGTTACAGTAAAGTATTATAAAATACACAGATGCCTGCATGGAGATAGTTAACTGATTTTATATATGCAGGTTCTGGTTTTGCATCGAAGAACAAGTATTTGTTCGGGCGTGTGAGCATGAAGATAAAGCTTGTCTCCGGGGACTCCGCTGGCACCGTCACCGCCTTCTATGTTCGATCGGATAAATATATTACAGAAGATATAGAAATTAATTGCAAGAGTAGTAATTAAATGAATATATTTATTAATTTGGCGAATATTGCAGATGAACTCGGACACTGATAGTGTGAGGGACGAGCTGGACTTCGAATTCTTAGGGAACAGAAGCGGTCAGCCTTATACGGTCCAGACGAATGTGTACGCCAAAGGGAAAGGAGACAGAGAGCAAAGGGTTAATCTCTGGTTCGATCCAGCTGCTGATTATCACACCTATTCTATCCTCTGGAATCACTGTCATGTCATGTAAGCTTATTTCAAGCTTTCGCTTATACATTAAAAAAATATGGTATTAAAAACGAGAGAATATATAATTATGTTGTTTTGCTTTCCTTTCTATATTTTTAAATCTCAAAAATTAAATTAGTAGAGAGCATAAGGTAAAAATAAAACCAAAAAATTGGAATAAGTCATGATGAAATTAGTAATAAATTCTAAAATCACATGAATATTAGTTCATTGATATATTCTATATATATATATATTCATAAATACTGATTAAAAAAAACATAAAAATATATAATATATCTAAAACTTCTATATATAATATCAAGGTAAGTTTTCAATTGCACGGCTATAATTAGTATAAAGTGATTGCTAGAATTATTTCTTTGTATGTTGTTCTAATAATTTTAAATTAAAGGATGTTTTAATTCAATTTTAATTATAATTCATCCTCATTTTTTTTTACATATACATCTAATTATTCTCATATCACGGGAGTATATATATAGCAATACTTAGAAAAGGCCAAATCAAATGATGTGTGGTCCGCACTAGCTGAACTAGGTCAACAATTGAGTATTTGTAGGTGGTGGTGGGTTCAGAATTTTGAAGGCAGGCTGAGAGAACAATAGTATGGCCTTGTTTCTCATTAGTTTAAAGGTGCTGAATAAATGTAAAATTTAATAATTATACTACTTTATATTATTTTAATTATGTTACTATAAAAAGTATTGATATATTTTAGGGGTCGTTCGTCTTGTTCGTAGGACAAGTAAGATAGCGATTTTTCCTTGTAAAAGATAATGCTAATTATATCATGAATCATGCACCATACAATATAGTTAAGCTTGCTTTTGGGGTCCCTCCTATCATGGAGCACCAATAGCACGTGTTTGGGAAAGTAGGATAAGGTTGGCCCTCTCTATCCAATTACCTCGAATGAGGGCTTATGATGTGGAACATATTAGTTAAAGCATTCCTTACGATTATCTTATCTAAGTTTGTTACTAGTTTCTAGAATGTTCATAAAAATACTCCTTAGGACTAGCTTATTAATAGTTTCTAGAATATTCCTATTAGCCAATAAATAGACAAAGTATTGTAGTAAGAATCAACTGATGTGGGGAGATAATAATTGGATCATTGAAATAAGTGGATGCTTGAAGTATTTCCAAAAACAAAAGAACAAATCAAACACAAAGCCTCAACTTATAGAATATTCATCAATGCCTTTTTCCTACTACAATAACTATATTTATAAGCTAGGGACAACGTTCTAGAAGGCATATAACAAACATGTAACAAAATAACTTAAGTAAATTATTCCTAAAGAACGCTTTAACTAATATGTTCCATGCACATCAGCTTAATTATGTGTTTGAAGCCCATGTCATATATTATGATGATCAATTTTTTATAAAAATATTTTGAGGATATCCTAAGCTATATACTTATACATTACGATGAATAAAAAGTTAATATTTAGCATGACATATGAGTGACAGATGATAGAACTTGAAATTGAAATCAAACGCATTTAGAAGCTGCAAGTCGTAACATCATATCATTATCTAATTTATATATGCTGCAGTACTGCTAGCTAATCCAATTCACGAGTCTAGCTAACGATGGCAGGACAAAATAATTGGGCTGTTCGCACATATATTGCTGGGTTATAATTCACAAAAGCCAAATTTCATTGACCCCTCCTTCAATCAACCATACAAATAGATCAACCTCGATCGCTTTCAACTACTTAATTAATTTGTTGTTCGCAATTGCGTGAAGATATTTTAAACAAACACATGGCAGTGAAAGAGATTATATTGATTAATTTATACAAAATGAATTCATGCAGATTTTTCGTGGACGAGGTGCCGATCAGGGTCTTCAAGAACAACGAAAGGCGAGGCGTTGCCTTCCCCACGTTGCAGCCCATGGGAGTTTACTCGACTATATGGGAAGCCGACGACTGGGCCACGAGAGGCGGCTTGGAGAAGATAGACTGGAGCAAGGCGCCCTTCTACGCCTACTATAAGGAATTCGATATCGAAGGGTGCGTCGCAGGGGCGGCACCAGCCTCCGCCGCCGCCTGTGCGTCGAACGCCGGAAACTGGTGGGAGGGACCCGCGTACTGCCAGCTCAGCGCTGGGCAGGCCAGACTGTACAGGTGGGTTCGACTCAACCATCTTATCTATGACTACTGCACCGACAAATCACGATATGCGGTTCTCCCCACGGAGTGCATGGCTGGAATATGAGATCTTAATTTGCAATTGCTGGATTCTAATTATTCATCTGTTAATCATCAATGGCGGCTGCGGCTGCGGCTGCGGCTGGAAATAATTTGGTCGTTTGTTTTTTAATAGATATATGTATGTATGTATGTAGAGCAGCGTGGTGCATTTGTTTCTGGTCTGTCTAATAATGCGTACGCAACTATTTTATGAGACATTTGTAGTCAACTATATATATATGTGCATGTTTTACCTTTAATTTATGTGAATTTCCGTATATTCAGCTCTCTTTTGTGATACAACGTCTGACTTTAGGAAAATGTCATTTACCTCGTAATTTTTTAATTCTTGGTGTAGGGATATTATTTTTTATTATTTTTAAAAATAATTTTCATTCAAATTTATTTTTTAATTAAAAAATTATTTTACAAAATAGAAAGGAAATTATCTCAAACAGAGTCAGGAAGAAATGGAGGCCGGAAGGGCACTCTCCCTCCCACCAAAAAAGTTTTTTTTGTTATTTATGTTATTATAATAATAATAGTATTATTATTTATTTATTACTAAAATACAAATATAATTAAATTACAATTTTTATCCTTTTAATTGTCTTTTTATAGTAATAATTTTGTATAATAACAAAAAAATTATATTACAATATTATAATCAGGATTTTATTATGATAATTTTAGAATTTGGTTTAAACTATATATATATATATATATATATATATATATATATATATATATATATATATATATATATATATATATATATATATATATATCATTGGACCTACGCATTAATTTAAAAATGAATTACAATTCTTTAACCAGGGATCAAAAGCTTTCTACTTCTCGAATGAGCTACAATAAAAAAGAGTAGAATAAAAAACATTTAAGCTTAAGATTGATCCCCACAAATTACAATCCAAGAAATTTAATAAAACAACCTAAAAGAGAGACCAAGAGCCATCACTCAAAAATTAAGTGATCTGGAAAAAACTCATGAATAGAAATATATCCCTTCGACCATTGTCGCCCTCCAATAACAACGCCTCTAACCTTCGTCGCTTGACTATTATGATCTCTCCGACTATCGTCATTCACCGACTATGGTTCCTTCGATTACCGTCACAAGCCAATGTGGTCCCTTCGACCATTGTCATCCTCCAACTACAGTCTCTTCGACCTCCGTTGCCTGTCGACTTCAATCCTTTTAACTACCATCGCTCACTAACCATGGTCCCTCTGGCCACCGTTGCCGATAGACTACGATCCTTCAAACCACTGTTGCATGCTAAATATGGTCTCTTTAACCACTGTGACCACATACTATAATCCCTCCAGCCTCTATTGCCTAATAATGATCCCCTCCATCTCAGTTGCCCGACTACGACCCCTCTGACCTCCATTGATGGACTACAGTCCAACCAACCAAATAAACATGTCAATATTCTTTTAAGAATAACCCTTATTATGTCATGCCCCAAAATTTGATTTAGAAAAATTCTTTCATTTATCTTTTATTAGACAACAACAAGAGCTATCTAATTTAATTTATAAGCAATAAGATCATATATCAACAAAATCAAATTTTATTGATTAAAACATTCATATGCATCTATATTTATTGACCCAAAATCATATATATACTATACCCATGAATCATAAAATCATAAAATATCATTCAATTCCTAAGTATAAAATTAAGAATAGTTAAAATAAAAAGGAATTGAACAAGCATGAGGAATCCTGATTTGCTTCACACTCCCAAACCTCTTCTATGTCTTAAAATCATTTAAATCATATATAATGAGCTAAATAATCCAACATGTCATAAAAAATTTATAACTGAATTAAAAAAAAAAGTGTAGAAGTAATGTCACGACCCGACCCGAGACGAGACGGATCCCGCCCGCGCCGGATCGCGACGGGGAATAGCTAACCAGGATCTGGCTTTGGATTAGGTTACTGAACTGATCTTCCAAATTCTTAACTCAACAGAAGCACACAGAACAACAGAGCTACTAAAAACATCAAATGCAGCGGAACAAAACATCTATCTTTTCATTTCCTCAAAATAATCATCTACAGAACAGTACATGGCTTTCAACAGAAAGAAAGACAGAACAGGAAAGCCATGACTGTACAAAAATCAAAAGTACAAAAGTACCAAATCTGATCAGACTCTGAAATCTAATCCTGGACCTCCTTGCCCTTCCCAGAACCTGAAAACCACCAGAAAGCAAGGGTGAGCTCAACAGCTCAGCAAAGCAACAAACCACCAATCTAAATCCTCAGAAAACAAAACCAAACTTATCAGACAGAAATCAGATCAGAAGTCGGAACAGAATCGGAAATCAAAACTTACGGACAGATATCAAATCACATCAGAGTCGTACAGATCGTATCAGAACAGAACAAATCAACAGAGTCAGAATCAGAAATCAGAATCGTACGGATCATATCATGTCATAATCACAATTTCGTACAGAACAGAACAGATACAGAAAATAGTACAGATACATATAGCTAAATGCCCTGACACTGACGGAATCTCTACGGATTCCGGCCCCTTATGCCTCCCTTCCCAGACACTGACTGAATCTCATAGGATCCAGGCCCCTTATGTCTCCCTTTGTGCTCACGGCACCAAAACAGATGTGCTTATAGCACCAAAACAGAATTCATCGGATCCGGAACAGAACAGATATCAGATTTCAGATTGAGCTCATTTCAGATTTCCCATTTCACTAACTGAATCTCATAGGATCCAGACCCCTTATAGCTCCCTTTTTATAGCTTATACACATAGCATTTCAATTCAGAAGAAATCCGGACAATTCAGAAATTACCAAAAAATCGGGCAGCACAACGGCAGTATACGGAATTTACACAAAAATTCCTGCAAAGAAAATTTACCGAATTCGCACAGAATACAGATATCAACATTTCAGAACCTTTATTCTACTGCACAGATAAATTCCAATTTCACAGAAAAATCCGATCGACTAAAAACACAGTCGAATCAAAAATACCCGGACGAAAATCTTCAGAAAATAACCAAAATGTGCACACTCGGCACGTCAACAATATACAAAAAGTTACGCGGTAAAAACTGAACCGATCAAAAGATACGGACGAAAATCGCTAACGGAAACAAAATCCGGACAGAAAATACCGCCAAACACGACGGTTCTGAAAATTTAGAAAGTCGGATTGTGCCTTACCTCGTGCACAGCAATTTCCTCAACAGTCTCCTCGGACGAAAACAGTTCGGCGTCGCCCGAAAATCCGCTTTTCCACTTTTTCCTTCGTTTTTCTCTCTCCTCAGCTTTTTCTCTCTCTTCAAAATATCTCAATTCTATATATATCCAGATTGATCGTCCCGGACGATCGAGCTTCGTACCGGACGATCCATGAAGAGAGGAATTCCGTCCAGACGAAAAATGACATATCGTCTCTGGCGAAGGGTTCACGGGAGAATTTTCGTCCAGACGATCCAATTTTCGTCCCGACGAATCATACAACCAAAACTGATTTTCTGCACAACCTGTACCGATCGTCCCGGACGATCCATCTTCGTCCCGGACGAACCTGGAGCAAAAACTGATATTACAATCTCCCCAACTTAAAAAAAATGTCGTCCTCGACATTATCCAGTCCAAACTCAGTCAAAACAAGTACGGGTACGACCGTCTCATATCAGACTCCTTCTCCCAAGTTGCTTCCCGTGCAGTCCGGTGCTTCCACTGGACTTTAACCATCGGAATCTCTTTATTTCTTAACTTTCGGACGTCGTACGCCAAAATAAGCTCTGGCTCTTCCTTGTACGCCAGATTCTCCTGAATCTCAACCTCATCAGCTGACAACTTCTTCCCAGAGTCTGAAACCCACTTCCTCAGAGTGGATACATGAAACACATTATGCACATCCGGCATAGAATCAGAAAGTAATAGGCGATAAGCAGATTTTCCAATTCTTTCCAAAATCTCAAATGGTCCAACATACCTTGGACTAAGCTTGCTTACCTGACCAAATCTGCTCACACCTTTCATCGGGCTGACTTTGACATACACAAAGTCACCAACCTGAAACTCAACAAATCTGTGCTTCTGATTGTAATACTTCTGCTGACGATCTTGAGCGGCTTTCAATCTTTCTCTTATCAAATTGATCTTCTGAGCAGTTTCATCAGCAAAAGTGGCCCCCAAAGCCTGTCTATCTCCGACCTCCGTCAGAGTCAAAGGAGTACGGCACTTCCTGCCATACAAAGCCTCGTACGGTGCCATACCGATACTGGACTGAAAACTGTTGTTATAAGCAAACTCAATCAGCGGAATATGATCCTCCCAACTTCCGCTAAAGTCCAGAACACAAAGCCTCAACAGATCTTCCAGTACCTGAATAGTCCTCTCAGACTGTCCGTCGGTCTGAGGATGAAAGGCTGTACTGAAATGCAGTTTCGTACCCAAGCCTTGTTGAATGCCTTTCCAAAGTCTGGAAGTAAAGCGTCCATCTCGATCAGATACGATCACACGAGGCACACCGTGCAATCTGACTATTTCCTTCACATAAATCTGTGCCAAGCGATCAACTGAATCCGTCTGTCTGATCGGAAGAAAATGGGCTGACTTGGTCAATCGATCTACAACCACCCAAATGGCATCATGTCCTTGTCTAGATCGAGGAAAACCCATCGCAAAATCCATCGTTACCTCCTCCCATTTCCACTCAGGGATAGGCAACGACTGCAACAGTCCACCTGGTCGCTGATGCTCTGCCTTCACCAACTGACAGGCTTCGCATCTCGACACAAACTCTGCTACATCCTTCTTCATCCCAGGCCACCAAAACAAAAGTTTCATGTCAGCATACATCTTACCACTGCCTGGATGAACAGTGTAGCCAGAATGATGAGATTCACACAGAATCTCCTGCCTCAAGTCTCCAAACACAGGTACCCACAACCTATTCTTACAGAAAATAACACCAGAATCAGAAATTCGAAGTTCAGGAGTCTTACCAGATCCAATCTGAGCTATCAACTTCGAATAATCAGAATCTAACTTCTGGGCTTCTTGAATCCGTGCTTCCAAAGAAGACTGAATACTCATCTGAGCCACATCCAAATCACTGGAGGAAACCACCTCCAACTGCAATCTCTCCAAATCACGAATCAGAAAGTCATCACAGGTAAGCTGAATACCTGAGAATCCAGAAGACTTCCTGCTCAGAGCGTCCGCTACCACATTCGCCTTCCCAGGCTGATACTGAATAGTCAAATCGTAGTCCTTGATCAACTCGAGCCACCTCCTCTGTCTCAGATTCAGATCCTTCTGAGTAAAAATGTACTTCAGGCTCTTATGATCAGTAAAGATCTCACATCTGACGCCATACAGGTAATGACGCCAAATCTTCAAAGCAAAAACTACTGCAGCTAACTCCAGATCATGCGTCGGGTAATTCTTCTCATGTGGTTTTAACTGTCTCGAAGCATAAGCAATTACCTGACCATGCTGCATCAGAACACAACCCAATCCTTTCAGTGAAGCATCACTGAACACCTGAAAACCCTCCGTACCTGACGGAAGTGCCAACACTGGAGCTGAAGTCAGACAATCCTTCAATCTCTGAAAACTAGCTTCACACTCCGGTGTCCAAACAAAAGGAACTGACTTCTGAGTCAGTCTCGTCAGAGGAGTCGAAATCTGTGAAAAACCCTTCACAAATTTCCTATAATACCCGGCCATGCCCAAGAAACTACGTACCTCAAATACCGTAGTCGGCCCTGGCCAATCAGCAACAGCCTGAATCTTCTGGGGATCTACAGAAATGCCTTCTCCGCTAACCACGTGCCCCAAAAATGAAATGCTCTTCAACCAGAACTCACACTTAGAGAACTTGGCATACAGCTGATGCCTCCTCAAAGTCTCCAACACAATCCTCAAATGCCTGGCATGCTCATCCTCAGATGCAGAATATACCAGAATATCGTCAATGAAGACGATCACAAACTGATCCAAATACTCCCTGAATACTCGGTTCATCAGATCCATAAAAAATCGCAGGCGCATTGGTTACCCCAAAAGGCATAACCAAAAACTCGTAGTGCCCGTACCGAGTACTGAAAGCAGTCTTCACCACATCAGTTTCCTTCACCTTCACCTGATAGTATCCGGATCTCAAATCAATCTTCGAAAATACCGAAGATCCGGAAAGTTGATCAAACAAGTCGTCAATCCGAGGCAAAGGGTACTTGTTCTTGATCGTGACCTTGTTCAAATCTCTGTAATCAATACACATACGGAGTGTACCGTCCTTCTTCTTCACAAACAGAACAGGTGCTCCCCAGGGCGAAACACTAGGACGTACAAAACCTCTGTCAACCAACTCCTGAAGCTGAACTTTCAACTCAGAAAGTTCTTTCGGTGCCATCCTGTACGGAGCTTCGATATCGGAGCGGTACCCGGAAAAACATCGATAGAGAACTCCACATCTCTATCCGGAGGTAAACCAACCAACTCCTCAGGAAAAACATCGGCAAACTCCCGTACCACAGGGATCTCAGAAACAGAACCAACCTCCAGGTTCAGATCCCGCACCGAAGCCAAAAATACTGTGCATCCTTTCTTCCACATTCTGCTCACCTCCAACACAGAAACCAGACTGGAGAGAACACCTCGTAATCCCTGAAATACAACTCTCTCTCCAGCCATAAGCAAACTCACTTGCTTCTTCAGACAGTCTATCTGGGCCTCATACTGACTCAGCCAATCCATGCCCAGAATCACATCATACGAAGAAATCGGCAATCGAATCAAACTAGACTTCCACTTCTTGCCAGAAATCTCGATCTCACACAAACAAAACTGTCGAGCAATCAATGGATTCCCAGCCGGTAAAATCACAGACAAAGAAACCGGTAAAACCATCGAATCCAAATGTAAAATCTCAAAACAATGCTCGGACAGAAAAGAATGACTCGCTCCAGAGTCAAATAAAACACGACAGGGCTGATCAGAAATGTAAACCGTACCTGTCACAACATCCGGAGCATCACGAGCCTCCTGCTGACTCAGACTGTAAACTCGTGGCTGAACTGGAACAGGAGCTGAAGCAACAGAACTACTCTGCTCCCTCTGAATCGTAGGTGGTCTCCGTGGTGCAGAACTAGAACCACCACCTCTACCAGCAAATCCCTCAGGGCGTGGAGGAACAGTCCTCGGTCTTCCTGCTGCTGAACCAACAGGTCTGACAAAGCCCTCAGATCGCTGCTCATATCCCATATGTGGACATTCTGCAATCCGATGTCCTGACTGACCACATCTGAAACACAGACCAGCCATCCTGTAGCACTGGCCAAAGTGTCGTCGTCCACAGTTCTGGCACACAGGTGCCGTACTGACAGATCCAGAACTAGTCGTACTGGTAGCAGTACCAGACGATCCTCCGCTCTTCCTGGAGTCTCCAGATCCAGATCCAGAAACAAATCTCCTCTTCCCAGAGGAACCACTGCCAGATGTCTCTCCTCCAAACCTCTTCCTACTCGCAGTCCACCGCTGCTGAGTAGCCGTCATGTCATTCTCAATCAGACGAGCTCGCTCCACAAGCTCAGAGAAATCAGTAATCCGGAACGGTATCAGAGGCTGCCTCAAAGTGTCTCGTAAGCCTCTCAGAAATCTGTAGCACCTCTCAGCAGACGTGCTAACCAGCTGCGGAGCGTACCTGGCTAATGCAGTAAACTCAGCCTCGTACTGCATCACCGTCTTGCTCCCTGAACAAGTCTCAGAAAACTCTCCTGCATCTGCTGTCGTGCAGAAGGGGGAACAAACCAGTCCCGAAATACTTCGGTGAACTCCTCCCAAGTGATCAAGGAGTTCAATCTGCCCTGAAATCTGGCTGCTTGCTGGCCATCCCACCAGTGCTCAGCCTCTCCGTCCAACAGAAAAACAGCTAACGGAACTTTCCTGTCTGCAGGACACTGCATCCCGTCGAAAGTCTTCTCCAATCTCCTCAGCCACTCCTCGGCTGCTCTGGGCTCAACAGCGCCCTCAAACCTCGGAGGCTTCAACCTCAAAAATAACTGCAGGTGTCGATCAATGTCCTCAGATCTAACAGTCGAAGCTCTGCTCTGAGTCTCGCTCATCATCTGAGCAACAAGTGAAGCAAACTGTGAAAGCGTATCAGCACCGACCACTGGGGCTGTACTCCCCACTGGTGCTGCCTGATCGTCACTCTGACCGTCTGTCATGTCTGGGTCTGGCTGATCCATACAGAAAAATCCAGAAAATCCGGAAAACTATCACAAAACAACACAAAATAACACAATAAAAAGCCAAACGACCCAAAACTACCTCCCAGACAGACTCACTGATCACTTCCTAGAGCTCTGTTTTACAATCCAACCTGTTTCCAAAACCAGTGCTCTGATACCACAAAAGCTTGTCACGACCCGACCCGAGACGAGACGGATCCCGCCCGCGCCGGATCGCGACGGGGAATAGCTAACCAGGATCTGGCTTTGGATTAGGTTACTGAACTGATCTTCCAAATTCTTAACTCAACAGAAGCACACAGAACAACAGAGCTACTAAAAACATCAAATGCAGCGGAACAAAATATCTATCTTTTCATTTCCTCAAAATAATCATCTACAGAACAGTACATGGCTTTCAACAGAAAGAAAGACAGAACAGGAAAGCCATGACTGTACAAAAATCAAAAGTACAAAAGTACCAAATCTGATCAGACTCTGAAATCTAATCCTGGACCTCCTTGCCCTTCCCAGAACCTGAAAACCACCAGAAAGCAAGGGTGAGCTCAACAGCTCAGCAAAGCAACAAACCACCAATCTAAATCCTCAGAAAACAAAACCAAACTTATCAGACAGAAATCAGATCAGAAGTCGGAACAGAATCGGAAATCAAAACTTACGGACAGATATCAAATCACATCAGAGTCGTACAGATCGTATCAGAACAGAACAAATCAACAGAGTCAGAATCAGAAATCAGAATCGTACGGATCATATCATGTCATAATCACAATTTCGTACAGAACAGAACAGATACAGAAAATAGTACAGATACATATAGCTAAATGCCCTGACACTGACGGAATCTCTACGGATTCCGGCCCCTTATCCCTCCCTTCCCAGACACTGACTGAATCTCATAGGATCCAGGCCCCTTATGTCTCCCTTTGTGCTCACGGCACCAAAACAGATGTGCTTATAGCACCAAAACAGAATTCATCGGATCCGGAACAGAACAGATATCAGATTTCAGATTGAGCTCATTTCAGATTTCCCATTTCACTAACTGAATCTCATAGGATCCAGACCTCTTATAGCTCCCTTTTTATAGCTTATACACATAGCATTTCAATTCAGAAGAAATCCGGACAATTCAGAAATTACCAAAAAATCGGGCAGCACAACGGCAGTATACGGAATTTACACAAAAATTCCTGCAAAGAAAATTTACCGAATTCGCACAGAATACAGATATCAACATTTCAGAACCTTTATTCTACTGCACAGATAAATTCCAATTTCACAGAAAAATCCGATCGACTAAAAACACAGTCGAATCAAAAATACCCGGACGAAAATCTTCAGAAAATAACCAAAATGTGCACACTCGGCACGTCAACAATATACAAAAAGTTACGCGGTAAAAACTGAACCGATCAAAAGATACGGACGAAAATCGCTAACGGAAACAAAATCCGGACAGAAAATACCGCCAAACACGACGGTTCTGAAAATTTAGAAAGTCGGATTGTGCCTTACCTCGTGCACAGCAATTTCCTCAACAGTCTCCTCGGACGAAAACAGTTCGGCGTCGCCCGAAAATCCGCTTTTCCACTTTTTCCTTCGTTTTTCTCTCTCCTCAGCTTTTTCTCTCTCTTCAAAATATCTCAATTCTATATATATCCAGACTGATCGTCCCGGACGATCGAGCTTCGTACCGGACGATCCATGAAGAGAGGAATTCCGTCCAGACGAAAAATGACATATCGTCTCTGGCGAAGGGTTCACGGGAGAATTTTCGTCCAGACGATCCAATTTTCGTCCCGACGAATCATACAACCAAAACTGATTTTCTGCACAACCTGTACCGATCGTCCCGGACGATCCATCTTCGTCCCGGACGAACCTGGAGCAAAAACTGATATTACAAGTAATATGTATGTTGTTAATCAATTCATTATAGTAGCAGTTATATAATCAAAAATAAATATAGAAATAATGAAGTTCACACTTAATAGCAATAAGATCAGTAAAATAATAAAATAGTGTGGTACTAGGAGCAGTAAAGTAATCTGTAATCCCATAAATCATTATAGGCATCAATTCAATAAAATAGTGACCAACCATGTCATAGTAGCACTCTACAATCATTCAAGAAATTATATTAATTTGTAGAACCAAGGTCTCAATAAAATTGATAAAATCACATCAATGCAATAAAATCATATCGACTGAGGAGATGAGGAGTAAACACCACAATGATGAAACAAGCAAGAAAGTAAAAAAAACAACCGAAAAATAAAAGACACCAAGATTTAATGAGAAAAAACCCAAAATAAGGAAAAAAATCACAGAGCCACACCACACCATGAAATACATTATGAAAATTGTGATAAATAAGTACATATCTCTCTTCTTTCTCATTCTCCTTGCTTCTATTTTCACATGCACCATTCTCAAAGTCTACCACTCAAAATACAAGAGAAAGCCAAGTAAAATAATTCCAAGGGATGCAACCCTTCAAAAAAATAAGAAGGAAAATAGTCTAGCCCATCTTGTAGTGTTGTGGTAACAATTTGGGACACCATGATGCTCAAGCCTCTATCTTGCATCACTGTATCATCATATCTATATCGTTGCAGTTCTCTACTCTCTGTCATTCAACGTTATGGCACTTAGGAACACATCACTGTGGCACTCGGGTATGCAGCGCTAGAGCGTTCTATAGAGAAAAAAATTATAGTGCAAAGCACCTGAACGCAAGCAGGGGGAAACCCCTATACCCTCAATGAACATGACAAGTTTTCAGGATCGAGATAAAAGAATAATTAGATTGATCAACACAATCAGATTCCACACATAATAATATACAAAAGTATATAACGTATTTAAAGTGCAAATAGCGGCCTAGTGCTGTGGCACTAGTTCATTTTTCAAAACCTGAGACTATAGCGCTAAAATATCACTATTTAACACCTTGATATTATTGTAGTGCTGCGGATCTCAGACGCCCAACACCTATGCACTCAAGTAGTAAAATTTCAAAAAAATTTACCAAAAAGCACTTAAACCCCTGGGACTCATTTCACAGCAAATGCACACCATTTTCATACAAAAAATACTTACAAATACATGCAAATAGATTCAAAATGCAAAATTTCAAATCTTTATCTCTTTAAAATTACTTACTTTTACGGGTTATTACACATATCACAAGATTCTTCCAACTCCTGCCATGTAATGTGCTCTATATTTTGTATATTTGCTAAATGGAGCAATGACCTTCCCTCAAGAAAATGTATCATTTGTAATCAACTATAAACACTATTAGAATCAGGAACCATAAATTTTCCCTTTTTTAGTGTTTACCACGTAAAAATCTTACTATCTCTTTTGACTCTTACACCCCTCCCGCTTATCTGTGTGTATGATGGATCTTCATACAAAGCTAAGATGCTAAATCCGAGCTCTCTAGCTACCGCAACAAATATTCCGGCACACAACAGTTCTATATTTTATTAGTCATATTATACATAAATTTATAATCATCTCAGTTCATTTTACATAGTTATGTGTTAGTTTTATTTTAAAAAATAACGAAATATACATAATTTATTTTTATATCATTATTAATGATGCAAATTTCAAAATTTTCTAACATGATATTTATGAATCGTATTATGAATTTCGCCGCCAGACTTCCACCCGTCCTCCGACCGCCGCCGGACTTCTACTAGTTCACCGAATACTGCCGAACGTCCGCCCGCCCGCCGACCATCGTCGGACTTTCATAGTTTGCCGTCCGCCATCAGAATCCCGCCAGTCTGCCGAACACCGCAGGACTTTCGCTAATCCGCCAACTACAGTCCTCCCAACCACTGTCATCCAACAACGATTCTTCTGATCTCCATCATTTGCAGACTATGGTCCTCTCGACCTTCATCGCCCGCCGACTACGGTCCTCCCGACCTTCGTCGCCCGTCGACTACAATCCTTCTGACCTCCGTTGTTTGCCGACAATGGTCCTTTCGACCTCCGTCACCCGGTGACTATGATCCTCCCAACCTCCGTCGCAATACAACGATCCTTCTGACCTATGTCGCTCACCGACTACGATCCTTCTGACCTCCGTCACCCGCCGAATATGGTTCTTCTGATCTACATCGCTCGTCGACTATGGTTTTGCCACCCCAAACAAGCATATCAACATTGATTCTTCCAACTTCCACCATGCAATGCATTTTATATGATGTATATTTGTTACTTCAAGCCAAGGCCTTCCTCCTAAGGATGGGCCTCATTTGAAATCAATTGCAAGCACTAGTGGATTCATTCAAACTGGGCCAGGCCTCGTGGTTTTTCCCCCTTTTTAGGGGTTTCCACGTAAAAATTCTGGTGTCTCTTATGAACTCTACACCCTCATCTCTTTCATCTGCTTGTGTTCTGGATCTTCGTACAAAGCTAAGGCATTAATCTTTATATTTCTCTACGCCGCGAATTTTCCAGGACGCAACAAATATTATAGACTTGGTTAGGGCTGCAAACGAACCGAGCCGAGCCGAGTATGTGAGTGTTCATGTTTGTGTTCATTTAATATCAGCTTGTTCAAGTTTGGTTCATGTTTGTTCGAGCTTTAGCATTTGTGTTCATGTTTGGTTCATTTAAATTAAGGAGTGTTCATGTTCGGTTCATGTTCAGTTCATGTTCGTTCGTTTAGTGTTTATCGAGCTTGTTCGCGAACATATTTAACGAATTTTTTTAACTATCAAACAAACACATTCATAAATATATCTATGAATAAACACATTTATAATCAAAGGTAATAATTATTTATATTTATTAATTCTATAGTTAAATATTAATTATTTTTATCGAGCTTATTCAAGAGTTCAAAATCGAACATGAATCGAGCTTGTTCACGAACTTCAAATGATGTTGTTCGCGAACATAAATGAGCTGAACGCATTAGTGTTCAAGTTTGTTTATTTAAGAATCGAGTATTTAAAATATTGTTCAAGTTTGTTTGCTTAGTTAAATAAACGATCGCAAACGAGCTTTAATCAAACCGAACAACGAGTAGCTCGCCGAACGTTTGGTTCGCTTGCAGCCCTAGACTTGGTTAAGAAAAGTGCATAAATTATTGTTAAACTAATTTTGTTAATAAGAGTAACAAGATTATTGTTGTTAAAGGAAAGTTTTTAACAACTTACCTTTCTTGTAATTTAAATTAACAATAGAGATTTTAACAAAGATACAATATAATTATTTACTCCTGAATTTTGCTATATATTAGTAAACAATTGTAAACTGAACAAGAATTAAACACTCCGTTAATTAAGAATTTTATTTCTTGTAATATAATATCTCTTAGTCTTGCAAGCATCTTGTCTTAATCTGCTTTACCATGCAAGATAGGAACGAATGAGACAGAAATATCATTACATGGTAACCTCACCGCGCGTTTTCCTTCCTTTCCCTTTGTTTTTGGTAGCAGGCCAGCAGCTCTGTATAACTACAAGAAATACTTATCAAACAGGAACAAAAAAAATAAAAGGAAAACTATTAAGCAAGATGGAGTCTGGTTGGTGCAGTGGTCCAATTGAAGAGGACACTGACGCTGAAGACTAATGTCAGGTCTTCATCAGAGATCTGTATGGATAATGACACTTTGGACTTGGGGCTTGCTACGGGCTACTTAGCCAGATCTGATACCTTGCATCCAACGAAACTGTACACTTATATATATCATCAAACGACAACTACCAACACCACATTTAATATCGGTTTATTTTTTCTCATTTTTACAAGTACAGCTGCTTTAATTTATAAATTATCTACTTCTTTAGGCAATAAGAGAGAGTTTTTATGAAGTTGTACTACACAATGCCGGTCCAAGAATCTGTAGCATGAGAATGATTGACAGCTGCAGAACTTCATGGCCACATCTGCTTTCGTTCAAGTTTCGAGTACACGGTTGAGGCCGATCAAATTTCACATGGAACCTCTTGCATGTTCTTAGGGAGAGGAATTGAACGTCACTGCAAAGATGATGAGTTCTTGTCATCAGTTTCTGCTAGATTCACTCAAAGAGGTGATGAGTCTTCTCATATTTATTCCTGCTAATCTGCCTATTCATTTTTTTTATCCGGCATCAGCAGCATGCTTGTGAAATCGCTACCTGCAAATTGGTTTGTTAAAATCCTTCTTCGAATGTTTATGCCGCATAGCTAGGCAACTACTCACTGCCAATCATTAAGACTTCCTTTGAGGCAATTTTTTTATTTCTTTGTAAAGTTGTCATATAAAAGTAAATTTTAAAGTTAATGCAGAAAATAGTTTTTTAATACAAAATTTTTTTGTAAATAGCAAAAAAGAAATGTTCAGATAAAAATTATGATTAAGATCTAAAAATAAAATAATAAGAAAAAAAGCCTAAGTGATGTGGAATCACTTTACCGTATTGAATACCACATGCTTGCTTACTCACCTTGTTACACCTTGTCACCATTATATATAGTATTCTCCACTACTTATATAACTAACTATAGTACTATCAAACATTTATACTTTATTTTATGCTCTACTACATTTACAAGGAAAAATACATATAGCTGTTGTAATAGAGGAAAGAGGGTTGTTGCGGGCTAGAATATACGCGGCGATAGAGTTATAATACTACGTCTTAGCATTGCACGAATATCCAGCTCACCCACAGATAACACAGGATTTTTTGCGTGGAAAACCCTTAAAAGGGGAAAAACCACAGAGCCTAGCCCAGTTGAAAAGATTTCACTAGAACTTGAGTTCGTTACAATGAGCTGACTCGCCTCTGAGGGCGATCAGATTACAAATAATAATTGTACAATAGAAGTCCGGGTGTCGAGTAATGGTCTTGCAGGACTTCGGGTCTTAGATGATGATCAGGCAGAACTCCGAACCTTAGATGATGGTATGGTAAAGATGAAAGTCTTCGACAATGGCGTAGCAAAGATGAGAGCTTTAGGTGAAGGTCTGGCGGAACGTAGAACATCCGGCGAAGGTGAGGGCCTCAGGTGGTGGTCCGGCGGAGCACAGGACGTCAGGTGATGGTTCGGTGGAGTGAAGGTGTTTAGCGATGGTCCGGTGGAGCATAGGACGCCAGGTGGTGGCTGGCGGAGCACAGGACGTCAGGTGGTGGTCCGGTGGAGCACAGGACTTCAAGTGGTGGTCCGATGGAGCGACGACGTTAGGCGGTGGTTCGACAGAGCAACGGCGTCAGGTGGTGATCTGCGAGACTCTGGCGGTGGACCGGCGGTGGTCCGGCGAGACTTCGACAGTGGACCGGCGGTGGTCCGACGAAAATCCGGAGATGGTCGAGGAGGCTAAGAAGCAAGAGCGATCTCTGATCTCTCTATTTTTTTCTTAGGCTTAGGGGTCCCTTTTTCAAGAGGAGATGGGGCTCTATTTATAGATTTTGGGAATGGCATGGCCTGTAAATAGGTGGAGGATTAAGGGTAAGTTGGGAGTGGTTGGATGGATGACCGATCTTGAATCCCTTGATTATGAACCGTTCGATGGACATTTGAGTGTCGTAGCGATGTCGGAATTCAGTGATCTTGGGTTCGTTGGATTTGTCTCGTCGAGCCGCTCAATTCGACTATAAGTTTGTTATGTTTGGAAGTCATTTGATAATCCAAATTGTGGTTTGAACCCTCCAACAGCGCTTCGGGTCCTTGATTTAGGCCCAGTTGGGCTCGGATTGGGTCGAATTTTGTGTCGTTGGGTTCGTATTTTCGAGACACTCAGTTCTACTGTAAGTTTGCTGAAATCGGAGTTCATATGCTCCTGATTTTAATTTCGAAAGTTTCTAACTTGATTTTGCTTTGAGATTCATGCCCGATCAAGATAATTTTCGGATGATGTATCAAGGATATTCTCAATATTAGAAGTATACATTATAGTTTGGTTATTGCTTTCTTCAATTTCTTTGTTCTCTGTTCTTCCTGGTACATTGCTTCCATAGCACTAAGTCTATAAAATACTTAAGCTATGCTATGCCTTTTTGTGTTATTTTTTGTAAGCTTAGATTTTAATGTCCTATACATTTTTGTGCTTAATGATTAGATCCTATGAAAAATGGGTGTCAAAAGAGCCGGAAAAAAAGGTTAAATTATATGGTTGATAAAAAAAGATTTTAACATAAAGTAGTATAATGGTACAAACAATATTTAATTAAATTATACATGTAATAAAATATAAAATCTATTGCATAATTAAACAAGAGTGAAATATAAGTAATATATATAAGCTATTGCAAAAATAAAGGGAATAATATGCGGCTCAATCGAAGAGATAAAGTAAAATAAGCGGAGACAAAAGCCTTTGTAAGCTGTAATTAAAAAACTCTACTAGCTTTAATAGCAAGAGTAGCCTCTTAATCTGGAAAAAAACCCCTAGAAATAGAAATACTAAAATGCAAAAAGAAATAATAATAATAATAATAATAATAATAATAATAATAATAATAATAATAATAATAATAATTGTTGTATCTTGGAATATTCGCGGCAGTAGAGAAATATATAATTTAACATCTTAGCACTGTAAGAAGATCCAGCACACAAACAGATTAGATAGAGGGTGTAGCGTTCATAAGAGACACCAGAGTTTTTATATGAAAACCCCTGAAAAGGAAGAAAAATCACGGGGCATAGCCCAATTTGAATGAATCCACTAGTATTTGCAGTCGATTACAAATGAGGTCCTTCCTTGGGAGAAGGTTTTGGCTTGATGTCACAAATGTACGTCATAAAGAACGCATTGCATGGTGTGAGTTACAATAATCAACTTAGACATGTTTGTTTGGTTGAAAGGGCCATCGTCGGCACAAAACAGGGGTCCAAAAGATCGTAGATGGCAGGAGATCGGGATCAAAAATATCATTGTCTGGTGATGGAGGTCAAAAGGACCAAAGTCGACAAGAGGCAGGGGTTCGAAAGACCGTAGTAGAACGGCAATACTCCGGGAGAACTCTGGGCGTCAAGTGGTGGCTTAGTAGAAGTTTAAATCTCAGATGGTGCTCCGGCAGAAGTACGGGCCTCACGTGATGGTCCTAGAGAAGTCTGAGCCTCAGATGGTGGTCCGGCAGAAGTTCGGGCCTCAGGTGGTGGTCAAGCAGAAGTCCGGGCCTCAAGTGGTGGTCTGACGGAGCAACGATGTCAGGCGGTGGTCCGACGGAGGTGAGGGCCTCCAGTGGTGGTCCAACGGAGGTGAATGCCTCAAGTGGTGGTCCGACAGAGCAACGACCTCAGGCGGTGGTCCGGTGGAGCAACGACGTCAGACGGTGGTCCGGTGGAGCAACGACGTCTGGCAGTGGTCTGGTGGAGGTGAGGGCCTCCAGTGGTGGTCCAGCGGAGGTGAGGGCCTCACGCGGTGGTCTGGCGGAGCAATGACGTCAGGCGGTGGTCGAGGAGGAGTGACGAGGCAAGAGTGATCTTCGATCTCTCTCTTGCTCTCTTTCTTGGAGGCCCCTCTTTTAAAGGGAAAAGAGTGGTCTATTTATAGATTTCTGGAGTGGCATGGTCCGGAAATAGGTGAAAGATCAAGGATAAATGGGGAGTGGTTGGATTGACAGCCGATATTGAATCCCTTGATCGTGGATCGTTTGTCAGACATTTAAAGGTCTTAATGATGTCAGAATTCGACGTTCTTGGGCTCGTTGCATTCGTCTCGTTGAGCCGCTCGATTCGACTAAGAGAATGAAATGTATGGAAACCGTTTGGTAATCCAAATTGTGGTTCAAACCTTCCAACAACGATTCGGGTCCTTGATTTGGACTCATTTGGGATCGAATTGAGTCGAATTTGGTGTCGTTGGGTTCGTATTTCATAGACGTTCAGTTTGACTGTAAGTTTGCCGAAATCGGAGTTTCGATGGTCCCAATTTTAATATATATATATATGTTTTTAGTGTTTGCAGCTAGCATGAGGAGAGTTAACTTGTATTCCAAGTCTTTTCAATTGCTCTGAGATGAAAAACATTAGTACAACTTTGAAAAAGTGGTATTATTATTTTCCCTCAATCATAGCCTTCGTTTTGTTGTAAACTTTTGGCATTGTATCAAGTATCAACGACATCTGACCACTAAAAAAATATGCGGCCATAAAATTTAGTACCAGGTTAGACCATTCTATTATTATTACCACCATTGCTTCTTAGATTCATATAGAGGACTCAGATCTTTATTGTCATTCAATAGTATTGGTACATCATCAATTATTCTATTTTAAAAAAAAACATCATCAATTATTCAAATATTAATCAAAAGTTTTTCTTTTTGTTTTTTCCTTTGAAGATTTGCATTTGCATTAAGTGACAGTTTGGTTGAAGGAAAGAAATATAAATATATAAAAAGAATGCATATACTTTTTTATTTTTTTGGTGTATTGTTGGAAAGAGTGTAAAGTAAAGTAAATCATAATGTATTAGAAACTCACTGATACAGCTCATGTTACGTGTAATCGAAACTCACTCAAATTGAGCGAAAAAGAAATTCACAGGCACGAGAGAGAAGCCCGCGGTAACCCTTGTCCTTTTCTTCCTACATTGATACACTACATGACAACAAATGACCGACCATGCTTCTTATCATTTTGAGCCCTCCAAATTTGATATACTACATGACAATAAATTCGACCCATAAGCGGGTTTACTTTGGTATTTTGCTGAAGAGATTGAATAAGGGAATCAGAATTGCTAGCTTGCGGTAATTTATTACTTGAATAAATATATTACAAGTAGTAGAAATATGATGCACATTTTCATGTGTCTGACAACCCGAAACGTAGGTAGGTGAATCATTTTTTAGGACAGCTTTCTTATTATTTTTTTAAACAATTTTTTTGTAACAAAATTTTAAATTTAAGAAATTTTTTTACTGAAAACGTGATTTAGAAAGCAGTTAGAAAGATGTCCCAAACCAAACATTAGCCCCCGACAATATAATCAGAAGTTTTTCTGAAAGCTTTAGCTTAACGATATCAACACCATTAGTTAAAATGAAATTTCTTAAAAAAAATCTTTATGTAAATTGTAATCCCGTGAGATCTTGCTTTAGAGAGGAAGAAGCACTTCCTCTTCTTGATCTTGAGAGAGGAGGAGGGAGAGGGGGAGAGTTGAATTCAAAACTTTATTTCTTAACCCCGTATATTACAACTCATAAGGCCCCTATATATAGGCACAAAAGCAACATAACAAGCCACACAACTAGCTACTGTATTGTTCATACAAGCCATACAAGAAACATAAACAAAAATACAATCCTAAATCTAGGATCAATATCTAACAATCTCCACATTGATCCAAGATTTACACAAAAAAAAAGATAACCACTGTTCACAAAGAACAGCCCTGCCGGTCTTCCCCGCCAATAGCGTCCACCGGACGGTCAACATCACACACCATATGCATCTCATTTTTCACGCCCTGTGCACCCACCCGCACCCTGCGCCTCGTGCCCACGCCTTGTGCCTCCAGCTCGCGTCCTGCGACTCCAGCCCACGCCTACGCCTTGCACTCATGTTGTATGACTCCAACCACATCCTGCACATATCCACCCGTGCACCGAGCCCTGCGCCTTCACCTGCGCTCTGCTCGTCACAATCCCACGCTCTGCACTGCCGCGTCCGGCCAGCGCCCTGCTTGTCCTTTATCAGTGCGCTGAGCTCCTATGCGACCTCCTCGTGCACCGCACGACCTCGCACCTCCAAGCACCCCGCACTCCCGGCACAGCTCTTCAAAAACAGGCCAACTCCACCTCAAAGATCTAAACCGATCTTTAATCAAGAACACTAATCTTGAATTTGTCGTGGTCCGCCTATCACTTTCGGACAACCTGCCTTGCCTTCGGCCAAGCCTTGCACACACAATCTCCACCGTCCATCTTCTCAACTTGTCACATCCTCATCACATGAAGTCCCCTTGTATTTAGGGCTGCAAGCGAACCAAACGTTCGACGAACTACTCGTTGTTCGGTTCGATTAAAGCTCGTTCGTGATCGTTTAATTAACTAACAAACAAACTTGAACAATATTTTAAATACTCGATTCTTAAATAAACAAGCTTGAACACTAATGCGTTCAGCTCGTTTATGTTCGCGAACAACATCAGTTGATGTTCATGAACAAGCTCGATAAAAAACTCGATTCGGGTTCGATTAAAACCTATCGATAAAAACTTAAATAATATGTTATTATAAAATTGATAAATATACATAATATAAAAACTTTCATGAACAAGAAACATTTCATATTTGTCCATGTTTGTTAGATTGTTTGTTTAGGATGTTCATGAACAAATTTAAGGTTTGCTTGTTCAATAGATTATTTGCGAAATATGTTCACGAACATAGCTTGTTTAAAGCTCGATAAACACTAACAAACGAACATGAACCAAACATGAACCAAACATGAACACCCTTAAATTAAATGAACCAAACATGAACACAAATAATAAAGCTCGAATCAAACACGAACCAAACATGAACAAGCTAATGTTAAACAAACACAAACACGAACACTCACATACTCGGCTCGGCTCAGTTCGTTTGCAGCCCTACTTGTATTCCTTCTTTCCACAAGGACAAGTCCTCCTACCTTGTAGAGGACTAGCCCTGAATGGATCACAATGGCAACCACGGCTGCACTTGTGCTTCCACATTCGTCGTCGGCAGGTTTCTTGTCATCATCGATGTCCTTCTTTGATCAGCAAGAACCGCAGGAAGTTCCGCCCGTTCTCTCTTGCTTGCAAGATTGCACGGGCCAGTCCCTTCTCCTCTGCCGAGTAGATTCGCCCCAAGCCAACCGAGCGCCCAAGTTCAGCTCTCTCGTTCGTCTGCTCCGGTCGGCACTGTTGCTGACGTCTCCGATCCGAATCGGTTCCCACACGAACGAGTCCGACTTCTGGATCCTCCACGTGTCTCTTGCGAGCATTTGGCCTTAGGCCGACCTTCGCATCCAGCTCACTAAGCCAGCCTTCGATCATCTCCTGTCAGCAGCTCCAAAATCCGTCGGCTTCACCTCCGGAGTCTGTGCTCATGCACGTGCAATCTGCTCCGGCGATTGACTCTGGATTCTTGCAATCAAGACCGCGTGCACTTCCTCCGCTGGTCGTGCTCCCTTCGTCGAGCCTCTGTACGACTTCCTTAGACAAGAAACCTCCTCGCCTCCACCTCGAGATCGCCACCACCGTGCTTTAGAGAGGAAGAAGCACTTCCTCTTCTTGATCTTGAGAGATGAGGAGGGAGAGAGGGAAGGGGAGAGGGGAAGAGCTGAATTCAAAACTTTATTTCTTAACCGCACATATTACAACCCATAAGGCTCCTATATATAGGCACAAAAGCAACATAACAAGCTACACAACTAGCTACTCTATTGGCCATACAAGTCATACAAGAAACCTAAACAAAAATACAATCCTAAATCTAGGATCAACATCTAACAAATCCCTTGGTTAAGAAGAATGATTTGGCTCATGGTTATCGTAACTCATGCTTTGTTCGGGATCGCTTTCTATTACAAAATTTTTTTGAACTAAAAAATTTCTGTACTAAAAAAGAACTTTAGAAAGCAGTAAGAAAATTTTCCCGAGCAAAGTCTCCTGTAAAATGGAGAGATGAAACCAAATTTCATAATTATAACTGGTGCACGGCTCTTTTTTATTCAATGTGTAAGCTTGGATGAATTCTGAGAATTGATCTTTTATTAGTTGAGGATTTCACTACTTCAAGAGAGCAAAGATTCATAGCAATGTCCTTATAGGCACTGGGTTTAAGGTTTACGGTGATAAAAAATGGTTCTGAAATCACTTCAAAATTGAATCCTCTGCTGTCAAATTTTTTATAATTATAATTAATAGATAATTAAACGGCCTTAATTATTTCTTAGAAACTTACATTATACTTACTGTAATGGTGCAAGAGGAGAATGACTTTGACCAACCCAAACGCCAGCGTTGTTGTAACAATAGCAAAGATTGTCAACGACCTCTAACCCACTACGAACAAGAATTTGCTAATGCGTACAACAGCATGTTAACAGGCCCGTCAACGGCCCAAAATATAGGTTCATGAATGATGTGAAAGCCTGTTTAGTTTTCCACGGCCTGAAATTTCAATCCGATTCCATATTCCACAGCGCACCCAAAAGGCCCGCAAGTGTGATTTATTATTCTGTGCATAGTCCGGATGGCATCCGGAGACCAATCAAAATGCCTACATCACTCTAAAAATAT
Organism: Dendrobium nobile; assembly: GCA_022539455.1. Classification (NCBI taxonomy): domain Eukaryota; kingdom Viridiplantae; phylum Streptophyta; class Magnoliopsida; order Asparagales; family Orchidaceae; genus Dendrobium; species Dendrobium nobile. The sequence continues at coordinate 94,415,296 of CM039735.1, read as the reverse complement.
ACCGCATTTGGTACCATGTTCGGTACCGCGCTCGATAGCGGTACCGAGCTTAGTACCTAAACGTAATCGTACGGGAGAACCAGCCGGTGTCCGCACAGAATAATAGCTCCGCATATAGAGCCCTTTTACAGACTCGCAATTGCTATAATCACAATATAATAGTTTATTAGAAATACGCTGATGTTGAAATAATCAAAATTGATTCTTTACAAAAAGGAACTATCACCTTTTAATATTAATATTTACATAAAAAATTTTAAATAGCATCTATATTAACATTTGAGCAAAATCAAATTGAAAAATTTTTAATGGAATAAAAATAAAGATAGTTCAAAATTGAATTAATTTTCATACTTTGAATAAAGGTTGGAGGAAATGGAAATAGGGAAGAAATCAAAAAGGAAAAAAGATCGAGATTGAATGAAATGTAATATACTGATAATTTGATGGTTTGCAACAGTGCCATCCAATCAGACAACATCTACTCAATTAATATATTAGAAGGGTTGTCAATGAGATTACTATCAAATGTTAGGATTTGAGGTATTGATGAGAATGCTAGGGAAAATGATTAGAAACCTAAGGAAAGCCTTGAGATGTAGCATCAGATGTGCAATAATATTCTAAAGTGATGTCCAAAAAGTTGACATTTTGAACGAAGTAGGAGTGAAGTCAAAGTGTTTTCAACACCTTGGATGTGAATGAATAATTATTGCATATAAATATTTTAATCAATCTTTAATATACAAAAGATTGAGATATGTTAGTTATGTGTGGAATCTGATTTTTTCATTTGGTCGGATTGAACTGTTACCTTAGAAATCAATTTTGTTGGTTGCGCTCAACGAGGAGCTCATAGAAGGGTCGAAGCGGAGCAATGCGGCCCCTACTTAAGGTTTGGGTGCTGGAGATATGTTAATCGCTAAGGTGTGGTAGGTACTGCACTGCATAACTATGAGGATTGTATCGTTTGGTGTAATTGTAATGCATCTCTTTGTTCGTTCTAAGTGTATAATGATGTGAGAAGTGTAGAAAGACAAGAAGAGAATATGAGAAGAGTGATTTGTATAATTTTTTTTCTTTTCATAGTCAATTTCTTAGTGTGGTGTTGCTCATTGATTTTTTTTTTTCAAATTTGGAGTTTTCCACATTAAATCATTTTATTTTTTCCATTGTTTTTTTTTCTTGATGTGGTGTGACGATGAAGTTACGCCCATTGCAGGACTTCTTCCCGTCATCGGGTTTTCAACGAAATTCTACCCGATGCCGGACTTCCGTCTGTCGCTAGATTTCTTCCTATCACATGACTTTCAATGGACTTTTATCTGACGTCGGACTTCCACCAGTCGCTGTATTTCAACCCAACGCCGGACTTCCGCTCGTCGCTGGACTTCTGCCTGTCTCTGGACTTCTACACGTCATCGGACTCTCATTGAACTTCTACCCAACACCAAACTACCGCTCGTCGCCAGATTTCTACTCGACACCGGACTTCCGCCCGTCGCCGGATTTCTGCCTGTCGCCAGACTTTCGTCAGACTTCTATATGAAGCCAAACTTTAGCCCATCGTTGAACTTCCGACATCCGTCGCCTGCCGACTACGCTGTTCGATCACCTTCACAGATCAACAGTCTTTTCTGACTATTGTCGCCTGTGACTACGGTCCTTCCGACATTCATTGCCATATAACAATCTTTCTGGCTACTATCGTGCGCCGACTACGATCCTTCTGACCTCTTTAGCCAGATTGCGATACTTCCGACTTGCATCGTCAGACAACGATCTTTTATGACCACTATAGCCAGTCGACTGCGGTCCCTCCGACCTCATTCACCAGACTACGCTCATTCCGACCTCTGTCACCATCAACTATGGTTCTACCGACCAAACAGATGTATCAATAGTGATTTTCTTTTTCAAATCTCAGCATGTAACACATGTTATATGATGTATATTTGTTACATCAAGCTAAGACCTTCCCCCAAGGAAGGGTCTCAATTGTACTTAACTGCCAATAATGGTGGATTCATTCAAACTGGGTTAGTCCCCATGATTTTTTTCCCCTTTTTAAGATTTTCCGCTTAAAAATTTTGGTGTCTTTTACAAATGTTACACCTTATCTTTTTATATGTTTGTGTGATGAATCTTCGTGCAATGATAAGACATTAAAATTTATACTTCTCTACCACCGCGAAAATTTCAGGATGCAACACTACTACTATTGATTGTTCCAGCATTCAACATAACTTGAACTTAATATTTATTTGTTTCTAAAAATAATTTTACATTTTAAACAAAATTTCATCAATATTTTAAAGAAAAACACAACAATGTCCAATCAAACTGACTCTTAATATAATTCCCACATGTACAAGCATTAAATAAAAGCTGCGTAAAAGTATGTTGAAATCATCGATCATAATTGTACATATGGCAAGCAAGGACCCATTCAAGACAAGAAGCAGCATTGCGATGAGCATCGTCAATCAACCAACTATGCTTGTTCTCTTCTCGATTGCCGTTTTGCACTTGAAGAGAAAGAAGAAGGCAAAAGCTGCAGAATTTCTGCCCACTTCTCCTCTTCTTTATAATAATTGCCTGAGCCACTCTATCATCTTTCATCAAAACTATAAACACCACAACTACCTATCATAACTATATGTCGATCGATCAGCGTCTTCCTTCCAGCAATACAAAGACACCTTGCAACAACACAACACAACGCAGATGGAGCTAATTTCTCAACCTTTTTCAAATCAACATTATAGATAAAGCTAACTGATGAGGATTTACAATTAATTTGCTAATAATTATTTCATTTACTATCCTATCATGTAATCAAAGCAGGCCTGTAGTGTGGTCCAACAAGTACTTGATGCATGCCAATAGCTAGGAAAGAACCTGACCACATTTAAGCTCACTATTAATCAAAATAATTAGGAATATCTTTGTGAATTAATCAAAAAAATTAACCTGAATATTCTAACATAGGTTTGATCATGAATGATGAATTATATATTCATCAAATTTATTTTAAAATGAATCAACTCTTATATTTTATTCATATTAACTAAACCTGGATAATCAAAATCTCCTCACCCAAGTTTTGTGCAATTTAATTAATTCCAAAAAATTTGTCCAATAATTTGAATAAAAAATTATATTAGAACTACCTTACTCTTACTAACTACTAAGCATGATGCAGCACCTCCTTTTTTTTTTGACTTGTGTTGCGGACTAGAAAATACGCGGCGATAGAGTTTTAATTCTGCGTCTTAACGTTGTACGTATAACTAGCACACACAGAGAACACAAGATTTTTACGTGGAAAACCCTAAAAAGGGAAAAAACCACGAGGCCTAGCCCAGTTGAAAATGATTCCACTAGATTTTGAGTTGGTTACAAAGGACTGAATCACCTCCAGGGGTGAACAAATTACAATCAATTACTTAAATAAGACGTCGAGTCCTCGGCAGGACGTAGGGACTGAATGTCGGGCCCGGAGTAGGACGTTGGGTCTTCAGCAGGACGTAGGGACTTTGGCAGGACGTAAGGACTGAACGTCGGGCCTTGAACAAGACGTCGGGTCTTTGGCAGGACGTAGGGACTGAACGTCGGGTCTTAAGGTGGTGGTCCGGCGAGGTCCTGTGGTGGTCCGGCGAGGTTCCTGCGGTGGTCCGGCGGTGGTCCGACGAGATTCCTGCGGTGGTCCGGCGGTGCTCCGACGAGATTCCTGCGGTGGTCCGGCGAGGTTCTGCGGTGGTCCGGCGGGCTGTCGAGGAGGAATTCCTTCCTTCTCTCTCTCCTTCTCTTCTCTTCTTCTCTCTCTTGCTTAGGATCCTCTCTTATGAGAAATGAGGGCTCTATTTATAGATTTTCTGGAGTGGCATGGCCCGTAAAAAGGCATGAGATCAGGGGCGAATAGGGAGTGGTCCAATGGACGGTCGATATTGAATCCTACGATCATGCACCGTTCATTGGACATTTGAAGGCCTTAGTGATGTCGGAATTCTGTGATCTTGGGCTCGTTGGATTTGTCTCGTCGAGCCCTTCGATTCGAGTATAAGTTCGTCAAAATTGGAGTCCGTTTGGTAACTCAAATAGTGGTTTGAACCTTCCAACAGCGCTTCGGATCCATGATTTGGACCCATTTAGACTCGGATTGGGTCGAATTTGGTGTCGTTGGATTCGTATTTCCGAGACGCTCAGTTTGACTGTAAGCTCACTGAAATCGTAGTTCAGGTGCTCCCAGATTTAATTTTTGAAGTTTCCAACTTGATTTTTGCCTCGAGATTCGTGCCCGATCAAGTTAATTTTCGCATGACGTATCAGTTGCCCCCCTATTTTCGAACGTCAAAGCTCCAGGAGTCCGAAAATACTTGTTCCAAAATTTACATTGGCCGAATCGCAAAAAATTGCGTTCCAAAAATTAATGGCTTGTTCGAACTTGATCCTAGAGGCCCCGTTGTGCTCTGAAAGTGTCGAAATTGAGTCCGGAACGTCGAAAAAACGTGTCCGGGGACCCCAAAAAAACGTCCGAATCGGACCGTCCGGGCCGAAAATCGGGCCGGACATGCGTTGGCGGCCGAACCGGCCGGCCGGCCGGCCGGCCGCCCGCCGCCGCCGGCGGCGCCGGCGAGCTGCCGCGCGAACAGGCGCGCCCCTCCTGGGCGCGCGGTTTGGCTGAGGCGGTTCCTTATTTTTTATTAATTTTTTTTTTTTTGTGGGACCCACATGGATTAAAAAATTCGAGAAAATCTCAGAAAAATCCAAAAAATTCCGAAAAAATTCTAAAAAATTCAGAAAAATTCGAATTTTTTAAGAATTCTAGAAAACTCTAGAAACTTCCCCCATTCTCTCCAAAAACCTATAAATAGGGCCTTAGATCCTTAAGAAAGTTCATTCCTTTCTTCTTCTCCTCCTTTTTTCTTCTCTTGTTCTCCTCCTTTCTTCTCATCTCCCTCTGTCCTTTCTATTGAGGCCTTCCTCAGTTTTCTGAGGCCCCTCTCTTGGCAAGGAAGTTCGGAGATTCTCTTCTTTCCTCATCTCCCTCTGTCCTTTCTATTGAGGCCTTCCCTCAGTTTTCTGAGGCCCCTCTCTTGGCAAGGAAGTTCGGAGATTCTCTTCTTTCCTCATCTCCCTCTGTCCTTTCTATTGAGGCCTTCCCTCAGTTTTCTGATGCCCCTCTCTTGGCAAGGAAGTCCGGAGATTCTCTTCTTTCCTCATCTCCCTCTGTCCTTTCTATTGAGGCCTTCCCTCAGTTTTCTGAGGCCCCTCTCTTGGCAAGGAAGTCCGGAGATTCTCTCCTTTCTTCATCTCCCTCTGTCCTTTCTATTGAGGCCTTCCCTCAGTTTTCTGAGGCCCCTCTCTTGGCAAGGAAGTTCGGAGATTTCCCTTTTCTCTTCTCCCTCTTTTCTTCGAGAGATCTTGTGGAGTTCTGATGTTTGGTGGTTTGCGATGGAGGTCGGATAGACCGTTGTAAGGAGGGAGGTTGAAATGACGGGTATACTTCCAGCATCGGGGAGAAGTATGATGACAGGAAGGAATTCAACGTCGGGTAGTCATACAGCGTCGGGCAGAAGACCGACGAAAGTCTATTAACTGGTAGAAGTCCGACATCTGGTAGAAGTACGAAGTCGGGTAGAGGTGCAGCGCCAGGTACAAGACCGATGAAAGTCCGTCGATGGGCAAAAGTCTGACGTCGGTTAGTAGTCTAACGGCAAGCAGAAGCCCATAGTCGGGTAGAAGTACGGCCTTGGGCAGAAGACCGATGAATATTCATCGACGAGCAGAAGTCCGACGACAAGGAGAAGTCCGACGTCGTGTAGAAGTACGGCCTCGGGCAGAAGACCGATAAAAGTTCGTTGACGGACATAAGTCCGACGACGAGTAGAAGTCCGCTGACGAGCAGAAGTTCGACGACGGGTAGTAGTTTGACAACGGACATGAATCCAACGAATGGTGGAAACTTAACGTCTAGTAGAATTCTGACGTCGGGGAAAAATGCGACATCGGACAGAAGACCGATGAAAGTTAGTTAACGGGCAGAAGTCCGAGGACGAGTAGAAGTCTGCTTACGAGCAGAAGTCAGACGATATGGAGAAGTCCGATGTCGGGTAGAAGTCCGTCGAAAGTCCTGCAAGGCAAAAGTTCAGCGACAGGAGAAATTCAAAATTTGGTAGAATTTTAATATTATGGAGAAGTAAGATAGAAGTCCATTGACGACATTCTGGCGATGTTAACCAAGGATGTGAGACCTTTCCGAGGTTGTATGCCGGAGCCCTGCTCGACGACGTTAACCTGTGTGGAAGAGGTCGGGAGAATCCACCAAGGATGTGAGACCTTTCCGAGGTTGTATGCCGAGCCCTGCTCGACGACGTTAACCTGTGTGGAAGAGGTCGGGAGAATCCACCAAGGATGTGAGACCTTCCGAGGTTGTATGCCGGAGCCCTGCTCGACGACGTTAACCTGTCTGGAAGAGGTCGGGAGAATCCACCAAGGATGTGAGACCTTTCCGAGGTTGTATGCCGAGCCCTGCTCGACAACGTTAACCTGTGTGGAAGAGGTCGGGAGAATCCACCAAGGATGTGAGACCTTTCCGAGGTTGTATGCCGAGCCCTGCTCGACGACGTTAACCTGTCTGGAAGAGGTCGGGAGAATCCACCAAGGATGTGAGACCTTTCCGAGGTTGTATGACGGAGCCCTGCTCGACGACGTTAACCTGTGTGGAAGAGGTCGGGAGAATCCACCAAGGATGTGAGACCTTTCCGAGGTTGTATGCCGGAGCCCTGCTCGACGACGTTAACCTGTGTGGAAGAGGTCGGGAGAATCCACCAAGGATGTGAGACCTTTCCGAGGTTGTATGCCGGAGCCCTGCTCGACGACGTTAACCTGTCTGGAAGAGGTCGGGAGAATCCACCAAGGATGTGAGACCTTTCCGAGGTTGTATGCCGGAGCCCTGCTCGACAACGTTAACCTGTGTGGAAGAGGTTGGGAGATCCACCAAGGATGTGAGACCTTTCCGAGGTTGTATGCCGGAGCCCTACTCGACGACGTTAACCTGTCTGGAAGAGGTCGGGAGAATCCACCAAGGATGTGAGACCTTTCCGAGGTTGTATGACGGAGCCCTGCTCGACGACGTTAACCTGTGTGGAAGAGGTCGGGAGAATCCACCAAGGATGTGAGACCTTTCCGAGGTTGTATGCCGGAGCCCTGCTCGACGACGTTAACCTGTCTGGAAGAGGTCGGGAGAATCCACCAAGGATTGATTATCTGGTGATTGAGCTACAATAACGATTATGTATTTGTTCGAGTCAATGATATTAAAGTTCACTACTTTTGTGAATTTATCAATATAATTTACTCGAAGAAGATAAGAAGATAAAGTCTTACAAAAACATAGCTTTCTAAGACAGCTTAAGGAGGGAGAAGCTACAAACACCATAAACAACATTCACAATTAAAGACAGACAGTACTGAAGTCACACAATACTAAAGACATACGATACTTAAAACAAGTAGCACTATTGTGCTCTACGCAATTAAAACTTGGCAAGGCGTTGATAGGCCCCCAGCAATGGTTCCAATTTCTCCCACTATTTGGCGATTGTTTATCGACTGCCTTTGTTGTTGATTCTGCCCCCCTGTCGGACCAACTTCTTCTCGGGTTGGTGTATTCTTGATGAATTGTCGGAGATATCCTTGTCGGATCAGTCTCTCAACTTCTTCCTTGAGATGCCAACATGCTTCAGTAGTGTGCCCACGGCTACGGTGGAAGTGGCAATATTGCTCCTGGTTTCCGACGTTGGGCTTCAAAGGGTGTGGCCATTTCACATTCTCCTGATCCCGGATGGCCATTAATACGTTTGTTTGGGATGTATTAAGTGGTGTGTACTCCTTTTTCTTGGCGAGGTTCTCGTCGCGGCTGTGAGGGTCGAGGAGGAAAATTATAATTTTCCTTGCTTCTTCCTTTGTGACGGAGGATACTCCATTTCTGGAGGATTTTTAACGCTTCCCATTTGTTTGTTCAAATTGTCTCCTGTGAGCATTAATGGCTTCGTCGGCAGAGATTTGGGCCTCTACTCGATGGATTAGATCAGCATATGAATGGACCGTTTCTCGCATTAGTGCCGAGTAAAAGGGGCCAGACGAAGCCCTCCGAGAAATACACCTCTAAGCAACTCGGGATCTACCCCTGGAACTTGCCGGGCTTCCGCGGAAACCTCTAGAAGTATTCTTTAAGGGATTCACCCTCGTTCTGACGTATCCCTGAAAGGTGGGAGAATCTTTAATCGTCCTTCGGTTGGCCGAAACTGTTCGACGAACAAACAGTTTGGCCAATTTAACGAATATCGAGATGGATCGGCAGGCAGTGAGTAGAACCATGTTCGGGCTTGCCCTTTAAGGGTGGCAGGAAAAACTTGACAGAGCAAAGCGTCCGGGGCCTGCTGGATATGCATAATAGTGCGGTAGTGGTCGATATGCTCGTAGGGGTCTGAAGTTCCATCATACGAATCAATATTCGGGAGTTTGAATCTTGCCGAACGGGGTATCGAGGACAGCTTCGGTGAAAGGTGACGATTCGTGAACGTCCCGTTGGCGAAGGGAGTGTCTTGTACCTCCTGTGGGGAACTCTTCTCGGACTAGCCTCCGCAACTCATCCCGGAGAGTATTGCGGGGGAGTTCATAACGTGCGGTTGGTCCAAGTCTTCTGGGACTTCTGGAGGCATATGCTGCCGGTGGCCCGTTGTGTGAAGGATGGGTAGAGCTTGCTGTGTCAGCAAGCTCATTCTCTGGACGGATTGGAGGGCGCACTCTAGGCGGAGGAAGGGGGACTTCAACATGAAGAACGTCTTCGAAGCCTGGCTGGTCTCGAGGGAAGAGAATATCTTCTTGAGGTACTAATGCTGGTCCTCGAGTCTCCCTTAAGAGTCGAAGGATCTCATTCTGAGATTCCTCCATCTTCCTGATACGCTCTTTCTAGGGATGGCCCTGAAGTTCCTTCCCCTGCAGGGTGTCGGCCACCAGGGTGAAAGGAGGCAGATGCCCGTCGTTCTTGATTCAGGGACTGGTTTCCTGATTGATGTGAATTGGAGCGAGAGGCTCCCATGATGCGATGGCTACGCCTGTTTGCCATTGAAGAAGTACTTAGTGTAGTGGGATTGATCTTTCCCCACAGACGGCGCCAAACTTTGCGGACTAGAAAATACGCGGCGATAGAGTTTTAATTCTGCGTCTTAACGTTGTACGTATAACTAGCACACACAGAGAACACAAGATTTTTTTACGTGGAAAACCCTAAAAAGGGAAAAAACCACGAGGCCTAGCCCAGTTGAAAATGATTCCACTAGATTTTGAGTTGGTTACAAAGGACTGAATCACCTCCAGGGGTGAACAAATTACAATCAATTACTTAAAAAAGACGTCGAGTCCTCGGCAGGACGTAGGGACTGAATGTCGGGCCCGGAGTAGGACGTTGGGTCTTCAGCAGGACGTAGGGACTTTGGCAGGACGTAAGGACTGAACGTCGGGCCTTGAACAAGACGTCGGGTCTTTGCAGGACGTAGGGACTGAACGTCGGGTCTTAAGGTGGTGGTCCGGCGAGGTCCTGTGGTGGTCCGGCGAGGTTCCTGCGGTGGTCCGGCGGTGGTCCGACGAGATTCCTGCGGTGGTCCGGCGGTGCTCCCGACGAGATTCCTGCGGTGGCCCGGCGGTGGTCCCGCGAGGTTCTGCGGTGGTCCGGCGGTGGTCCGGCGGCTGTCGAGGAGGAATTCCTTCCTTCTCTCTCTCCTTCTCTTCTCTTCTTCTCTCTCTTGCTTAGGATCCTCTCTTATGAGAAATGAGGGCTCTATTTATAGATTTTCTGGAGTGGCATGGCCGTAAAAAGGCATGAGATCAGGGGCGAATAGGGAGTGGTCCAATGGACGGTCGATATTGAATCCTACGATCATGCACCGTTCATTGGACATTTGAAGGCCTTAGTGATGTCGGAATTCTGTGATCTTGGGCTCGTTGGATTTGTCTCGTCGAGCCCTTCGATTCGAGTATAATTTCGTCAAAATTGGAGTCCGTTTGGTAACTCAAATAGTGGTTTGAACCTTCCAACAGCGCTTCGGATCCATGATTTGGACCCATTTAGACTCGATTGGGTCGAATTTGGTGTCGTTGGATTCGTATTTCCGAGACGCTCAGTTTGACTGTAAGCTCGCTGAAATCGTAGTTCAGGTGCTCCCAGATTTAATTTTTGAAGTTTCCAACTTGATTTTTGCCTCGAGATTCGTGCCCGATCAAGTTAATTTTCGCATGACGTATCAATTGCCCTACCGCCCGACCCGACGCTCCGCTTTCCTCCCTCCCTGCTACCTTTTTCCATAAATACCTATTAGGGGTTAATGTTACTAAATTTTTATAATACTTTTCAAATTTCAATCATAGTTTTTTGGTGCTTTTAAAAAAAATTTGTACTAAAAATTTATTTTTCACAACTTAAAAATTATTCTCTCTATATAGAAATTTTATAAAACAATAAGAAAGATAATATGAGATATTTTATTTTATAATTTCTGAGTTTGAATTTTATATGGCCACTAAAGAAAAGCCAAGGAAGCATGACAATGTTGATGTTCTAAATAAAAGCATAAACTTAGCAAACCTTTTGGGTTTTGGTAGGAAAAGGAAGTAATTGTGACTGTTCTATTATAGTCGAGGGTCTTCTTTTTTGTTTTTGATGGTGGCTTTTAACAATGTGGTTGGCATTCATTTGGTTGAAATGTGGTGTTGGGCTTTGCAGTTGTATTGTTCTTTGTGGGTATTGATGTGTCTGTTTTTTGTTCATTGCTTGAACAATTGTGACTTGTTGGAAATCATTGGTGGTGGTTTGGCTTGTCTTTCTTCTTTTTGGATTATTACTTGTTTTCTCTTCTGGATGGTTCGAGCTTAGCTTCTGGGTGGTGGCATGGAGTTTTTGGCAATTATTGAGCCTAGCTGGCTTCTTCGCCTTGTCCTTGCTTGTTTTCTCTACATTTCTAACTTTGATTGTGTAATCCTACTTTGCTCTTGTTTTGCTTTGTTGTACCATTCTTTATTTGATGAAATAAAATCTCTATTTTATTAAAAAAAAAAGAGGAAATTCTTAATTTAAAACCCGTTGATGCTATGTATTGACAGCTTGAGATAAATAATGGTTGAAGTGTTATGTTCTTAATAAGATTGTAAGTGGACTATTGCATATGATAAAAGTCTCGATATTTGTACATAAGAGAGTATTAATATTTGCTTTGTTAATAATTGAGTAAAATTAAACCAATTTTTTTAATTCATATGAAATATAAATTTATAAGTAAGAATATTTCTAACTTGTTAATTAATATTTGTAAATATTCTTTAATTTAAAAATTAACTTGTCGAAGCTTACTAAAATATTTTATTTATTTATTTGGTGATTGATATTATTATTTTTAAGAGTATTAATATATATATATGTATATATATATTATATATATATATGTATATTTATTATTATTATATATGTAATGTATATACATATATAGTATATGTATAGTATTTACATATATATATATGTATATACATTTATATATGTATTAATATTTATATGTATATACATTATATATGTAATATTATATATATATAATATATATATATATATATATATATATGATATATATACTATATATATATATATATATATATATATATATGTATTTATGTTTATGTATTTTAATAAGTAAGTTGATAAAAATATTAAATAAATAGTTAGAATGGTAGATTCAGATTTATATTTTTTATTAACATTTAAACTTCATGCATTATTAGGAATCATATTATAGAGTGCGTAGATTCTATCTGTACAACCTTGCTTGTGGTTTAATCTTTGAACTAATTTTCACCTTTTTGCACCATTTTCAAATTTTTTTTTATATAATGTTTTGACCCTAAAGTGCCCTCTCTCTCTCTCTTCTCTTTTATATATATATATATATATTATATATATATATATATATTTTATATATTATATTAATATATATATATATATATATATATATATATTATATATATAAATATATATGTCAGGTGACTTTGGAGTGTATTGGAGGTTTGTTATATGTCAGCATTTGGCAGTTAAGTGACCAACCTCATCATAGATTTAATATTTAATGGGATATGCACTCATGCACAGAAACTCATCCCCATCCTTTGTTGGAGCACACAACTCTCCTTGGTCCATTGGTTGAGAGCTTAGGCTTCCAACTAAGAGGTACGGGGTTCGAGTCTATGTGTATGCGTTGTGTGTGTGAGTTTGCCGTAAATGACCTAAATGTCCCAAAAAAAAAAATTCCTTTGTTGGAGCAGCGTTCATGACTGGTGTTTCTATTAGTAGATAAATATAATGTAATAAATATAAAGAAATAATGAGGTGGCTCACACTTATTGGCTAGCTACTTATTCATTATATTTTATATCTATGCATACGGGCATAGGATTGTAACAGAGCAAGCAATATAATATTATTTTCCTTTCCGTCTCATTTACTTTATTTGTCTTTCTCTCTGTCATCTCACGGAGTTCTTGTTCGCGGAGTTCTTGCCGAACAAGAACTCTTCTCTTCCACATGGTTTCAGAGCGAGTGATCAAGAGTGACGAAGATGGCAAAATCGACTTCCTCCCAAACTGACGAACGTGAAGAATCAATTCCTCGAGATACACCAGTTCTTTCTTCTACCTTGACGTTTATTGTTTCAAATCTTAAATCTATCGTGCAAATCCAACTCACATCCAAAAACTATTCCATATGGAGATCGCAAATCACTAAGGTTCTCCGCGTTAATGGCTTTGACTCTTTTCTTGATCCAAATGCCTGTACACCTGCTTGCTTTCTTGATTAAACCGACAGATCATACACGCCCAATCCCGATTTTTCGCATTGGCTTCTCACGAACCAAAATTTGTCCGCGGCCATCTACTCTACAATTTCATCTCATGTTCTTCCTTACATCATACATCTTGAATCGACTTCCAAAATTTGGATTACTCTTGAAACTCATTTTCAATCTACAAATTGTTCTAAAGTTATTCAACTAAATAACAAATTACACCATATCTCTCTAAAGAACTCCACCATTACTCAATATATATCTAACATCAAATCTTTGGTTGATCAAATTGCTCTGTGGGTTCCAAGGTGGACACCGAAGACGTTATCTTGTACATCCTCAATGGTCTCCTCCACCTTACCAATCCTTTAAAACTATTATTCGAACTATTTTAACCCCTATTAGCCTCGACAATCTTTATGCTCTTCTCCTTAGCGAAGTAAG
>CM039735.1:94311389-94401862 GCA_022539455.1 Dendrobium nobile | reverse complement strand
CTTGTAGGGAATATTTGTTCTTAGTTTTGGTTAGTTGTCTTACATAAACAATTTTGGCTGATATGATATAAAAATAAAAAAATTAAAGAATAGGCAACCAGCAGTGACTTAAGAGATCATGAATGTAATTTTTTCACCGTAATGAAATTCACAGAAATTAAGACTTAACCAGAGCTATATATTATATATATCTACTTTTTATCTATCAACTATAAAATAACTAGAGAGTATTTCCTTGCTGTACAAGACGTTAAGATGCAGCAGTAAAAAGAAGAGGCACGCGCGTCAATGAAAGGCATATACTTATACAGGACATGGTTGAAATTTTAAAAAAAAAAATGAAACCAAAACTCTGCAAGGAGTAAGAAAAAACTCAATAAATCCAAATGGTTGGCGGGTTTTTTCCCATATTAATCTGACGAAGACGGACGGTGGTTGCATTTCGTGAACGATTTCTACTGTTATGTAGAGGATTAATCCAGGCAGGACCATTCTACTTGTCTTGATCGAATGTAGCATTCAATATCAATGAAGAAGAATTGGAGAATGAGAAGCTTCCATAAGCAGAATTAGGAAGCGCTGTTTGATGGTGAAGAACAGTAGTAACAATTGCATAGATGAACTGGCCATGGCCGGCCTTTCTTCTGCTTCCTGCAGTGCTTTTAGCCATTGTGTATTTATAGAACTGAAGAGGAAAGGTGAGGAAGGAAGACCATGACCTTGCCATATCTAATTAAATGGGCCAAATACAAAAGCCAGAAGCAAGAGGCACATGAGAGATTAAGAGAGAGAGAGGAGAGAGACGGGGGAGGGAGAGGAGAGGTAGTAATTGAACGAAGGGTGTCACTAGAAGTCACCAGAGAAAAATCTTGACGAGGCGTATTTAGTGCCACACCACAAAGGAAAACATAAACGGACCTTTTCTTTTTGCACTCCTTACTCTTCCTCTCTCTCTCTCTCTCTCCCTCCCTTAAAGTAAAAATGGTCTTAATATGGAGCCAACTTGTATTTAAAATAATGACACTATTATTATCATCTTAAAAAAGTTATCAATCTGTTAATGTATAATTTTTTAGTTTTTTAACTGCATAGTTTTTTTTTTTATGTTAGGGGATTAGAAGCCCGGGTGATGAAGAAGGAATTCTTCTGTTCGACACACTCGGCCTGCTAGACCCCATCTCTTTAACCGGCATAGTAATATTTATAGCTTTGCACTCCTAATTTAAAAAAAAGTTACTAATTATGTCTCTGAAAATTTTGTGTCTTCATATTTTAACTATTATATTAATATATTAAGACTTTTGTATCTCTAAAATTAGTGTAAGCGAATTATTCTTATCTTTCATTTGAAAACAATATTTATGTTCATGATAATCAAAATTTATTTAATAAAAGTAAAAAAAATTGAGAGTGGGAATAACAACTAAAAATTTAACACGTTGGCATGCAAATGAGTTCACCAAAATGTTATGATATGAAATGTGAAATATCTCATGATCATATATAAATAGGAGGTAATCTTTTGTTTGCCTTATCGGAAATTAATCTGATGTGTTAATGTGGAAGCAGCGCTTTCAATATGAGCTCTCGAGATGACTGCGCGCTTGCTCGGGTTTAGACCACTAGCAGGCGTACGCCGACTCTCCGCTTCGGTTGTTTTTCTGTGGTATTTTCTTGGGTGTATTAGGTTGTTTTTTGTGGTTTTTCCTTCTCTGTCTTCTTGGCGGTCAATAGTGTGCGAGATCCTGGTTTTCATAACTCAATCTATCTTCTCGATCCTTTCTTGAATGGTGCTTTCTAGTGTTTCTCCCAGATTGAATTTCAAGAGCTTTAAAGGGCCTTCTCACCGAGGTTTGCCTTCTCTATGGGTTTCTGAAGATGGGGTTCTCGCCTTGGCGGCGCAGTTTGAATTTTCTCGGACGGTATCTTCCGAATCGCGGCATCTCTGTTGCTGTCCCGAAAATGTTTCTTTAATTTAAACTAAATGGTTTGTTCTCTTATTTCTGTGCTTAATGTAAGATTTTATGATTAACTAAGCAACGATTAGATTATTGTAGGGTTTTGCACATAAGTTCTTACTTTGTGCTGAATGTTATATGAAGCTTACTAAGTCGGTCTCCTTATTTTGAGTTAACGTTGAATCGAAGGTTGTTCCCATTTTGGTTGTGTTTTCCTAATTTGCGTCGCATTTTTTTTCTCCTCGTATCTTACTGCTTTTGGGGGTCTAGTTTGGTAAACCTTCAAAATTGCTTAATGTATGGCGGTTGGCTCCGTCCCTCGGTGGCTGGAGTGTTGTGGATTAGTTGGATATTACTAAGAATATATCCAGATCGTATTGATGGCTAGAAAAAATTGGCTATGTACACAAAGTTGGCAATAGAAACCATCAAACAGAATTGTACTTTATGTTGTCGGTGAAAGTCTATTTTCATCAACCTTAATCTAGATTTCGACGTGGCTAGCCTTTCCTCCGCCATTGATCGTAATATGGATATTGTTTCCAATCGTAGTCGCATTCGGTAGAACAGAGGCCGTGCTTCTCATGGGTCTAATAATTCTACTCGATCCGCCATGAATGCTTCCATCATTTATCAAATCTGTCTTAAGAAAGGTCACGCGGCTCCAAATTGTTGGCATCACCTAAATCCTCAATATATTCCTAATTCTACACATAACTCCAATACTGCTTTGGTTGCAGGCAACGCATGATCATCTACGGACTGTTTTCTTGATTCAGGAACATCATCTCACCTCAATAACTCTATTGAAAATTTAACCATTTCTTGTCCTTATCATGGCCTGGACGGTATTACAATCGGAGATGGCAGCTCGATTAGCATAGCCAATTCAGGTGCAGGTTTGCTACCAACACTCTCTCGTAAGCTTAATCTCTCTCAACTTTTTCACACTCTTAATCTTCAATACAACTTGTTATATATGTCGTAACTTACTAAAGATAACAATATCTCTGTTATTTTTTTATCCTAACAGGTTTATTTTGAATGATCTGATGGTGCAAGAAGTGCTTCTTTGCGGATCGTAAAGCAAAGACATATATCCAATTCAAACCATGATTATCGCTTCTCTACATCATGCATACTCAGCAGTCGCGTCATCTTCCTTTTCTTGGCACAATAGATTAGGTCACCCTAATAAACACATTTTATATTTTATTGCTGCTTCTAATCCTCACTTACATATAGATGTTCAAAAGAATACTTGCATTTCTTATAATATTTCAAAAGGACATAAACTTCCTTTTGAAAATTCATTAACTCGCAAGAATTCTATTTTAGATCTCATTCATTCTGATATTTGGGGCCCAACGCCCGTTGTTTCGATAAATGGTTTTCACTATTACGTTATCTTTGTTGACGACTTTACCAAATTTACGTGGTTGTTTCTTATGAAATATAATCTGAGGTCACTGATATTTTCATTAATTTTTAAAGCTCATATTGAAAAATATACTTCCAAACAAATAAAGTGCCTATGTACTGATGGTGGGGGTGAATACCTAAGCCATAATTTCAGTAATTTTCTTCAAACTCACTGTATCTCTCACCAAATTTTCTGCCCTTATACTCCGGAACAAAACGGGGTCGCCAAACGAAAACATCGACATATTATTGAAACAACTCACTCACTTCTTCATACTGCCCACATTCCTTATATCCATTGGCCAGATGCCATTTTGACGGCAGTTTACCTCATAAACTGAATGCCATCCACCAACACCAAAAATACCTCTCCCTTTGAACTTCTACACAATATGAAACCTGACTATACTCACACATTTTCGAATGTGCATGCTTTCTGCTTATACCTTCACATGCCCGACACAAACCTCAACCAAAAACAAAATCGTGCGTTTTCATTGGCTACTTCGATGCTCACAAAGGCTATAAATGCTTTGATATATCTACAAAGAAAATTGTTATATCACGACATCTTGCCTTTAATGAGCAATACTTCCCATTTCAAATCACATCTCAGATAATTCAAACACATCTAACACCCTCTCACCATTTCTTTTAACCCCATGTTCTGTTCAAAACTCATTGCCCAACCAAATTCAAACCACTCATGAATTCTCTGATTTATATTCTCACAATCACATCAATACTCAACAATCTCAGTTGGGTCTGAATAACCAGCCTAATCCTGCTCCCATATTACCCTCACCATCTCCACATAACATTATCCGTCACCATATGATCACTAGATAGCAAATCGGATCCTTCAAGCCTACTATGCGATTAAACTTAATTCACCAACAACTTACAGGCATACTCAACCTGATCCAACTGTATACTCTGAAGTCGTTAAACATCTTGAATGGAGACAAGCTATGGAAAACAAATTCTTTGCATAACAAAAACAGGGTACCTGGAGTCTTATTCCTCCACTTAAGTCATCAGTTCTAGGTTGTAAATGGACCTATCGCACTAAATTACATGCCGACATCTCGGTGGCTAAATACAAAGCTAGATTGGTTGTGCTAGGAAATTATCAAGAATTCAGTCTTGATTACACATAGACATTCAACCCTGTCACTAAACTGCCCGTTATTCGTATACTGCTCACAATTGCATTATATAATGATTGGCAGGTCCAACAACTTGATGTCGCCAACGCCTTTCTTCATGGCAACCTTACAGAAATAGTATATATGAAGCAACCCAAAGGTTTTGAAGACTCTACTCATCCAAATTATGTTTGTCTTCTTCACAAAGCACTATATAGCCTTAAACAGGCTCCGAGATAATGGTATAACACATTCACGACATACTTTCTCTTGGGTTTACAAACAGTACCTCTGACTCTTCTCTCTTTATATTTACTAAATCAAATATTCAATTATTCTTGCTTATATATGTGGATGATATCCTTTTTATTGGTAATAATCCAAAAATGCTTTGCAAGCTTCTTGAATAACTAAACTTAAGATTTTCAATGAAGCATCTTAGAGCAGTCCACAACTTTCTTAGTATTCAAATTGCTCATCAACTGCAGCGATATTTCCTCTCACAAAAGCAGTATGCAACATTGCTTCTTGAGCTAGCTCAACTCACTCAATGCAATTCCCTTGCCAATCCTACATGTACAAAACTTCCAAAGGTTCTTTAATAAGAAAATCTGCTATCTGATCCTAAGCTTTACAGAAAACTCACAGGTTCTCTTCAATACTTGACGCTTACTCGTCCAGACATTGTGTATAGGGTCAACCTTTTGTCTCAACACATGCACAATATGCTACCTCAGCACATCTTTCTGCTAAAATGACTTCTTCAATATATCAAAGATACGTTGGACTTCGATATACCCATTACAAAATCTAATCTTCAACTAACATCTTTTTCAGATGCGGACTGGGTTGGAGATCCCACTTCTCGAAAGTCTACCTCTGGATATTATTCTTTTCTAGGGGACACACTCATATCCTGGATGGTCAAAAAGCAGCATACCGTATCTCGTTCATCCACTGAATCAGAATATTGTGCATTAGCTGCTCAAACAGCTGATGTTATCTGGCTTCGTAAACTACTTGCTGAATTTGGAGTTCATCAAACACAACCCACTGATCTCTATTGCGACAATACTTTTGCCATTACCTTGGCTAACAACTTGGTATTTCACGCTCGTACAAAACACATCAAAATCAATCAAAGATTTATTCAAGATCACATACAACACAAGAACATTCATATTCTTCCAATCAACACTATGGACCAAGTAGGTGACATTTTTACAAAATCCTTATCTACTCCAAGATTTCAGACATTAAGACTCAAACTGAAAGTTCTCCAGGACCCGTTAGTTTGCGGGGGTCTATTAGTAGATAAACATAATGTAATAAAGATAAAGAAATAATGAGGTGGCTTTCGTGCATTGGCTAGCTACTTATTCATCATCTTGTATATCTATATATACGTGTATAGGATTGTAATAGAGGAAGCAATACAATATTGTTTTCCATTTTGTCTCATTTACTTTCTCTGTTTTTCTCTCTGTCGTCTCACAGAGTTCTTGCTGAACAAGAACTCTTCTCTTCCACAGTTTCAACCTCTACCATTGCTCTAAATAGCAAGAAGAACCAATAGTATTGATGATAGAGTCAAACTACGAATGTTTAATGGCTTAATTTGCTTGATTTGTTTTTTCACCGCACAATAAGGAGTACAAATTGTTGACGCTAATAGGTTTTAGATTGGTCTTTATTGCCATTTTAAAAGCCAGCTTGATGGGAGGTTGTTCTATGTATACAACAATGTCTTGTCAGTGTCCAACCGTAAAGCAGCTATGAGATCTACTTTGGGTTTAATGGTAGACAATCATTGTGTCATTATTTGGGTTCCTGTTGATATTATATATAGAGCTTATTCTAGAGTTGGATACTAAGTACATGATTGATATATTGAAGACAACTCAAGAATGGTCCAAATATCCGCACATGACTCAAGATTCAGCGCATATAGTATAATGGCGTGAGATATAGTGGAATAGAGGTTGAAGCCTAGTTTACACCTATTAGGAGCCATATTTATACATTTGATTAGAAATGACGATACCTTTCATTTTGAGTGTTGTTGCATTTGGATGCATGGCGGATCCATCTAATTAACCTTCAAAACTGGCCATTTGCACAAAATATTTTGAGTAGTAGAGACTTTCACATTTGATGGATTTTCAATACATTGTAAGCTGGGCCTGGATAACATTTTCAATGTTAACCATTACAAATTTCAATTGAGGAGGAACGAGCGTATCCATGAGTTTGATAGGATGATCATTGGCTTAAGTCGGGATGGTTGTAGCTAAATCAGAGGGAACTTCTATTGAATTAATAGTTTGCATGTTAGGGAGTACTAGTACCAGATTTCTACACGATAGAAACTAAAAAAAACTGCAAAAATAAATATTCAACAAACTGAAGGAATGTAGAGCTAGTCGAAGATAAAGGAAAAAAATAACATCACAGCCATAAAAAACATATAACCACTGTAATTTACTCGGCGAAGATAACATCAAAATATTAAAAGAATAGTGAAAGAAGAAAATGACATATGATGCACCTAAAGACATATATTATTCCAAGCATCATACATAAACAATATTAATGGAAGAACATGCAAATAACCAGCAATTGAAACTCAAAAGGACCCACCGATGCTCGTAAATGGATGAGAAACCATCATTCCCTCCTCCAACTGCTTCACCTCATCCACTCCAACAGTGCTCAGTGTAGTACTAATAGGCCTAGCCGCCACCGCCGCAGCAAAAAGTAGCTCGTGCTGCCTGACCTCCACTCTCATCCTAACATCATCCATCACTATTCTTGCCGCCTCCAACTCCTCCAGACTCATCCCCTCCATTTCTTCCATCTCCAACGCTCTCCTCATTAATTCTCCCACACCCACTGTCGCCGCCCTCAGCCTATCCTCTGCCACTGCCCTTCTCTCTCTCGCTTCTTCTACCCGTTGCTCCATCTCACTGCAATAGTTTAAAACTCTAGTCATAATTTTTTAAACATCACAGTCAATAATTTTGAGAAATATTTCACTCACTCAAAATTCCAAAGTAAAAGTACATAATATAACAAATATGGTAACAAATTTATATTAGTTACATATTAATTTGTCGTTAAATTTTTATTTTCTTAAGGAATGTTGAGCGCATGACGTGAGGACCGATTTTGAAGATAAAATCATCTCCTTTAGCCGACCTTTCAATTAAGTTATGGATAAGTAGATAGTTTTTTAATAAAAAAAAATTGTATAAGAATATCCTCATAAAATTTTGATGATGATAAAGTTCATGACCCTTTGATTTATTTTGATATAGATTATTGTATTTAGGAAGTGCACTTATCTAAAATTAAATCAAAATGATTTTTATTGAAATAGCAAGTGAAAAAGTATTTAACTTGACTTCTTGATCTTAAATATACAACAAAATCTGTCTAAATATTTTACCCTTTTTTTTAATATTAGTAAAAAAATGATTATTATAAAAATACTTTTAACTAAATAATTCTATTTAAATATATTTATAAATAAAATAAGATTATATCATTAAAAATTTTGGGCCAAATCTGCTTCTTTGAATCATATATTTAAAAATTATTAATAAAAAATAATATTTAATATGAATTTTTTAATGAACTAAAATTATATTAGGTGATTACGATCAAATTTTAGAATAAGTTTCAAAATTATTAAATTTATTTTAAGATGAATGTAATGTACAAAAGGTATAAAGTTGAATTATATTCATTTAAAAAAATTAATGCCTTAAAATTTTATCCTGATTAAAAATAAATCATAATAGTCCAAGTCAAAAAAATTTTCCCTATTTAATATAATAAGTTATTCATTATAGCTGAAAATTGGGCGTGGGGCGTGGTGCATACGCGCACTGTAGGTTGAGCTGCCACTCCGCCGGCTGTTGAGCTAGGCCGGCGGCGACACTCCCATGATCGAGAAAGCGTGCGACGATAGATTCAACGGACGGATGACCTAAGCTAAAGGGCTTTCCGGCCGGCGAGAAAGCGACGATGGCGAACTCAACGCCGCATAGAATGGAAAGCTCGCTGGCTTTCTTCATAACTCCTTGCCGGCGTTTAGTGAACGCCACCTGCCGCGCCGCCTCGTTCTCAATCTTCTTTATATCGATCTTTTGGCGCCCGCGACTGCTTCTCTTCTTCTTATTCAAGGTTTCCATGGCTATGCTTATTTTGATTTTGGCAGGAGGAGATGTCAAAACCCATGTACTTATTGGGCTTTTCACAGACATAATAGGAATAGTATATGAGGTGGATATATTGCATTATATTGTGACATTTATTCTTTATTATATGACAATTTAATTTCACGAGGTTTTTTTTTTGTCTGTTTTATTCTTTAAAAGTAATTAAATTCAAATTATATATATAATTTAAGAAATTTTGCTTCTCGATCAACAAATTCATGAAATTGAGAACGAGATTATTTATTTCTATGCAGGAATAATGATTTTAATTAATGTTGCATAATTAAAGTACATTGGCAATGTAGCGCACTGTGCCAATTAAATGAATATTAATGCCGTGTATTTTGATAAGCTGTCGAAAATGTTAAGCAAATTGAGTTTTCTTTTTTTTAAGGAAAAGTGCAATAGATATGAAGGATTTTCAATGTATCAATTAATATGCTGGAAAATTTGTTGTGTGGAATTTGATTGTATTGATCAATCAGATTATTCTATTGTCTCGAATCTTTAAGTTTTTTCATGCTGGTTAGGGTTGCTAAGGTTTTGCATCAAAAAAGAAAAAAAAAAATTTTTTTCATACAACATCCCGGTGATGCCTACCCAAGCGCCCCAAACAACAGAGAGTGGAGAATCGCAGTGGTCTAGATATGACGTCGCAACAGACATTACAGGAAAACCAATGATTTGCGGCAGGCTTTGCGACAAAAAAAAAATTTGAACAAAATTATTGCATAAAATTTTGTTATAAATATGTGGCAAATCCACCACAAATAAGTTTTTTTAAACTAATATCCAGCTCATTTCTTTCATTTGCTCTAGGCCTTGTTTCTTTATTCGCTCCCTCAGCAACTAGCCCCCCTCGCTGACGTTCCTTGCTCGCGAGTCCTCATCGACGTTCGTCATTCTTCGTCACCTTCATCGTTGTTCGACTTCGCTCCTTCGATGATATCCTTCTTGTTGGATCATGAACGGAAGAAACAATAGGAGCTAGCTCACTTGCTGTGAAGGTAACTTTCTCCCTTTCACATCATTCTTCCACCGAACTAAAGGGTTTACTAAATATGGAATTTAGGGCAAAAAGATGGAAACTTAGGTTTTGTCGTTGGATCGGAAGTAACAACGGTAGCTTGCTCGCTATGAAGGTACCTTGACCTAATTTTTTTTCTAATTTCTATTGGATTACATCAGGCATCAACCTTAAGCCCATATCTTTTTGCTTTAGTCATGGATGTTCTTACTAGAGATTTGCAAGAGAATGTTGCTTGGTGTATGCTTTTTGCTAAAGATATTCTTCTTGTTGATAAGCCTAAAGAGGGAGTTGAAGGTAAACTTGAATTATGAAGGTAAACCTTAGAGTCTAAAGGTTTTCATTTGAGTAGATCTAAAACTGAATACATGGACTGTAATTTTATAGTAATAGATCTAGTGGGGGGTTTGTGACTTTGAGCGATCGATCAAGTCATTAATAAGAATATATGTTTAGTTATCTTGGGTCTAGTTTTCTAAGTGATGGTGAAATAGTGGGGATATTATTAGTAGAATTCAAGTTAAATGATTGAAGTGAAGGAATGCATCGGGCTTGTTGTGTGATAAAAAAGTACCACTCAAACTTAAGGTAAAGTTATATAAGATGCTAGTTAGACATGCAATGCTTTATGGTGCAGAATGTTGACCATTAAAAGAGAAGCACAAAATTAAGTTAAGTGTTACAGAGATGAGGATACTCAGGTGGATGAGTGGCTTTAATTACTCTTAGCGACATGATACAAATTGAGCATATACATTAAAAGGTTGGAGTAGCTTTAGTGACATATAAGATTAGAGAGAGTCACTTTAGATGGTTTGGTCACATAAAACGGCGGCCTTCTGATGACTCGGTTAGGAGAATAGATGTATTATATTTGACCTAGACTAATAAAGTAGAGATAAATCTAAAAGGTTTGGTTAGAAAATATTAGAAATGATCTTTCTTTATTTGATCTAAATGAGAATTTGATTCTTAACAGGACTGATATGTAATCAAAAAATTATCTTGATCGAGCATGAATCTCGAGGCAAAAATCAAGTTGGAAACTTCAAAAATTAAATCTGGGATCATCTGAACTTCGATTTTAGCAAACTTATAATCGAACTAAGCGTCTCAAAAATACGAACCCAACGACACCAAATTCAACTCGATCCAAGTTCAAATGGGTCCAAATCAAAGACCCGAAGAACATTTGGAATGTTCAATCCATAATTTGGATTACCAAATAGTTTCCAAATATGACATGCTTATAGTTGAATCAAGCGGCTCGACGAGACAAATCCAACGAGCCTAAGATCTCCAAATTCCGATATCATTAAGACCTTTTAATGTCTGACGAACAATCCACAATCAAGGGATTCAACATTGGTCGTCCATTCAAACCACTCCACATTTGTCCTTGATCCTCCTCCTATTTACGGGTCATGCCACTCTCTAAAAACTATAAATAGACCTCTCATTTCTCTTGAGAGGGGGCTCTAAGAAAGAAGAAGAAGAAGAGAAGAAGGAGAAGAGAAGAGAATCAGGATAGGAGGGAAGAAGCTCCTCCTCAAGCACCACCGCCGGAATTCTGCCCGACTTCCACGAGATGCCGGAATTTTGTCCAAGTGACACCGGAATTATGCTCGACCTCCAAGCGACACCAAAATTCCGCCCGACCTCCAAGTGACGCCGGAATTTCGCTGGACCTCCAAGTGATGCTGGGGTTTCGCTCGAACTCCAAGTGACGCCAAAATTCTGCCCAAAAACCATCTAACGCCGGAGTTCTCCTCGACCGCAAACTGACGTCGGACTTTTACCCGATGCCGGACCAAACAAATACATCAGTAGTAATTCTTTGTATTCTTATCATGTAATGTACTCTATAAGATGTATATTAAGTTAAGGCCATCTCCCAAGGAAGGGCCTCATTTGTAATCAACTACAATACTAGTTGATTCACTTAAACTGAGCTAGGCCCTGTGGTTTTTCCCCTTTTTAGGGGTTTTCCACTTTTCAAGGGTTTTCCACTTAAAATTATTGGTGTCTCTCATAAATGTTACACCCACTCTCTTATTTGATTGCGTGTCAAATTTTTGTACAACGCTAAGACGATGAATTTTATATTTCTCTACCGCCGCGAATACTCCGTGATGCAACAAGGATAATGGAGAAAAATATTTCATGTAGTCGACCCCACGTAGTTGAATAAAGACTTGATGTTGTTGTTGTTTGAGTATACAGGAAGGGTTAGAAACATTGATTCATGATCTTATTTCAACTTTAAGTGACACATAAGATCAACAGTTAATGTGTACGTATAATGTTGGCCATTACAAGATAAGCATAATATTAAATCAAGTGTTGAATAGATGAGTATGCTTAGGTGGATGAGTGACTTTACTCTCAAGTTAACAAAGAAAGAGATATAGACCTAAAAAGATTATAATATTAAGTGAAGTGTTGTAGAGATGAGGATGGGAAAGTAGATGCACGAATGAGCAGCACAACTATTTTATTGAATATAATTTTTTGTTCATTAATTTGAGCAATTTGCATAGCACTCTTTAATTATATTTGCCTTGCAAAACTATTTTTTATAATTGCTTGGATTCTGATATTTTTTTTTTTTTTTTTGATAAATTGGATTGTGAATGTTAGAAAGCACAAATAATGATTGTATGAGCTTTTTTTTTGTTATGCTACAGGTTTGTGGAAAATTTATGGTAGAAAATCCTCCGCAAATTTTGATACGATGTTCTAGTATGGACGCTTGTGACGGACCTATCTGTCACAAATTGCTGCAGAATTGTGCCAGATTATCTGCAACAATTTGTGATGAAATCTGTGGCGGACCACAAAAACGAAGCCGTTGTTTTATTCCATCACAAATCCACCGCAAAAAAATTACGACATATTTTGTCCATCACAACTATGTTTGTTATGTTCATTTTAGCATAAGAACCATATTCGTCGCAAATTTGCTGCAAAACAAGATTGCGACATAATTCTCAAATTTGGCGATGGATTTGGCTACCACAAATAGCTGGTTTTCCGTAGTGGGATCAAGACAGGGGTTTGAGCGTTGCAACGCCCTAAATTGACGTCGCAATGCTCCGAGATGGATTGGATGGTTTTCTTTCTTATTATTCGGAAGGGTTACATCCCTCGGAGTTATTTTTGGCTTTCTCTTGTTTTTTGAGTGAGGAAGACAGAGAACGGTGCATGTGAGAAGAGAAGCATGAAGAGAGTGAGAATGAAGAGATAAATGTACTTATTTCTCTCAATTTTCATAGTGAATTTCTTTGTGTGGTGTGTCTCTATGATTTTTTTTCCAATTTTGAGTATTTCAACATTAAATCGTGATGTCCTTTTTTTTTAATTTTACTTTTTTGCATATTTTGTCATTGTGGTGATTACTTCTCATCCCCAACAAAATTTATCCAATGGCTTCTTAGAGTCATACTTATAATCATTTTCTTAGAACAAAATATTTTCAAGACAGTTTTGAAGTTAACAATTTTGAGTCGGAATATCGAATTTTGATTAACATCAACTTTTATTCATTAAAATTTTAAAGATAGCGATTAATTATATAATGCACTCATTTAAAAAAAATTAATTTTGAGGAGAATTGAAAAAATATATTATAATTCAAAAAATTATATTAATTGAATGTTCTGATTTTATCTCGTTGAATTTTACTGATCATGCAAACATTAAAAAACTTCTCACACTTCTAAAATACGAACTCTCTTTCAATGTACTTAGAGATACCTGAAATGATGAAATTATAGGCCTGTCAATATTTGACAAGTCCCAAAAATCCGACCCGATAAATTCGGGTTAGGGTAAACCCGAACCCAGAAACGGGTCAGGTTCGGGTTCAGGTTTTTGACCCGTATGCAATTTCGGGTCGGGTTCGGGTCAACCCGAGTAACCCGAGAATGACCCGTTTCAACTCGATTTCAAAACCAGTCCTCGGCCAGTCGCGCGTTGCCCCCACTATTTGCCTAACGAATTTACAATTTTATCCTTAGGGCATTTAAGCTAGCGTATTATGCGACTGAGAGTCAAAAATTGAAATATCGTTCGCCGTTCGTCTCTCTTCAAGCGAGAAAGTGAGAAACATTCAAGCTAGGGCTGCTCGATTTCGCAGAGACTTCCTCCTCTGCGGCTCCTCGACTCTTCGTTATCGACTCATCGGCTCATCGCCTCATTGGTTTGATTTTTTGGTTAACTTTCTTTCGGTTATATTTGGTTCTTTGTGACTTATGAAGTTATGAGTTTTCAATATTTTTTTTTTATTTTTTGTTACTGAGGCACTGCTACTGCTAGAGACTAGAGTGGTATTTTTGAGTTATTTGGTTCTTCCTTCTAATTTGAAGCTGTTGTGGCTTTGAAATACCAATTAGGGCTTCACAGTTTGTGCTTTTATCTGTTTGGTTTTTTAGGAATTTTTATCTTATGATTCAGTTATAATCTTATTATGAAATCATAATCAAATTGGTGTTGAAATTCCGCATAGGGTTTTAAAAATTGAAGTTCCGACTTTTTGTTAGCATATGGCTTGGCTTTCTTTGATTATTTGTTATGGCAAATTGGCAATGTCTATTATTCTGCTTGCTAACTTGTTGTGACTATTATCAATGTTATGACTTATGACTTATGAGATATTGGAAATTGGAATTCTTTGTTGCCTGTTGGAAGTGGGCTATATGCAATTTAGTAATTCACTGATTCCGTGTTAGAAGTTTGCCCGGAAATTTTTAATTGTTGTTGGCAACTTGATTCTTTAGTTGCTTGGATCTTTTTTTAGGTACTTTTTTACTTTTCATTTATATAATTTTTGCAATAGATGGAGGATTCAAACAAAATTTCTGAAAATTATATTCAAGAAAATGATGAAGTTCGCATTGAAGACAATGTGGTAGAGGCATCTGATGATGATATGTTTGCTGCTTCGACTTTTGATTAAAGTCATGTATTATTTGTTGTTGTTTGAAGTGATGAAGCGATGATGATCAACCTTCTCAAATTATCGTGAGAATAGTTTTAGAATAAATGCTATTACAACTAGGAGACATTTGTTATTTTGTATTCTAGTAAAATGAGCAGATACTATATATATAAATGAATAGATACTAGCTTAATGCAAAGTATAATTTGTCTCCTTGGATGGTAATATGCTAATGTTGATTGAACTTACACCTCATTAGGGGATTACAGATTTGGAAGGTTTAATCTGAGCAATGAACATCATATTAAAGGTTTTAAATAGATCTAACTTGTTTTATTACGGACTTATAGTTGTTCTATACTTCTATGCATCACTGAGCTGTGCTTACTGAGTTACTAGTAGAGCCTACTGCCTACAAATATGTAAATAAAATGTAAGGTTTAAATGTTTAATATGCTTGAACTAGAACCTTGCTTACTACTTACTGCTTTAGTGCTTACTGCTTGTGCAGTTGTGCCTACTGCCTACAGTCTACATATATGTGCTTGAAGGCTTGAAGCCTTGATGTTCTATACTTGTATGCATTTGGAAGGTTTAATCTGACAATCTGAGCCGTGCTTGAAGCCTTGAAGTTAGAAAAAATGAAGAAAAAAGTAACAGAAGCATTTCAAGATGACAAGAAGTCAAGAACAATTAATTATTAAATATTGTAAAATAAAAATCAGTGATAATTGATTTGTAATTTTGCAAATGTCTATGACTAAATGATATGTAAATTGCTAAATTGTAAATGTTTTTGTTGTTCATTTTCAAAAATTATTTTTAAATTAATTGAATGTGTATATTTTAATTTAATTAAATTAAAAAAAAAACTGATTTCAATATTTTCGGGTCATACGGGTTGCGTCGGGTTGACCTGGACCTGAAGCGGGTCGGGTTCGGGTCCAGCATAATGGCCCATTTCGGAAAACGGGTTGGATTCGGTTTGACCCGTATGGACCCGGGTCAGTTTCGGATTGAACCCGAACCCTACCCGTAACCCGATTTTGACAGCCCTAAATTATATGAAAAAACTAAGAACCAATATTGAAAATTACGAAGCTGATGGATCGAATTGGCATGTCTGCTGACTTAATAAAAAAAAAAAAAGAAGATTGCGCATACGCTTTGATAAAAAAAAATAATAAGAGGAGAGATTAATTCACTGAAAATAAATAATAAAGAAAGAAAGAAAATGTCCTAATAATCCCATTCCCCACAGCATCCTTATCATAATGGCCGATTTTTTTATTAAGTTTTTATTACTCTTGATACGTAATCAAAAAATTATCTTGATCGGGCACGAATCTTGATGCAAAATCAAGTTGGAAACTTCCGAAATTAAAATTGGGACCATCCGAGCTCCAATTTCAGCAAACTTACAATCGAACTGAGCGCCTCAGAAATACAAACCCAACGACACCAAATTCGACTCAATTCGAGCCCAAATGAGTCCAAATCAAGGACCCGAAGCACTGTTAGAAAATTCAAACCACAATTTGGATTATCAAACGATTTCCAAACATGATGTGCTTATACTTGAATCGAGTGGCTCGATGAGATGAATCCAACGAACCCAAGATCACTGAATTCCGACATCACTAAGGAATACAAATGTCCATCAAACAATCCATGATCAAGGGATTCAACATTGGTCGTCCATCCAACCACTCCACATTTACCCTTGACCTCTCACATATTTACGGGCCATGCCACTCTATAAATATATAAATAGATCTCTCCTTTCTCTTGAGAGGAGGACTCAAAGCAAGAAGAGAAGAGATGGAAGATAATGAAGAAGCTCCTTCTCAACCACCGCATGAGTTCCGCCGGACCACCGCCTGACGTTGTTGCTCCACCAGACCACCTCCTGACGTTGTTGCTCCACCGGACCACCACCACTGGAGGCCCTCACCTTTGCCGGACCAACACCTAAGGCCTAGAGTTCTACCAAACCACCACCTAAGGTCCGAACTTCTGCCGGACTATCACCTGAGGCCCGGACTTCTCCGCACCACCACCTAAGGCCTGGACTTCTGTCGAACCACCATCTGAGGCCCGGACTTCTGTCGGACCACCACATAAGGCCCGGACTTCTGTCGGACCACCACTTGAGGCCCGGACTTCTGTCGGACCACCAACTGAGGCCCGGACTTCTGCCAGACCATCACCTGAGGCCCGGACTTCTATCGGACCATCACATGAGGCCTAGATTTCTGCCACAGCACCACCTGAGGTCTGAACTTCTGTCAGGCCACCACTTGACGCTCGAACTTCTTCCAGGCTTGATGGCCAGAGTTATCTCGGAATACTGCCCTTCTACCATAGTCTTTCGGACCCCTGTCTCATGCCGACTATTGTCCTTCCGACGTCCATCACCAGATAACGGTCTTTCCTAACACTAGTCTCCTTCATACTATGATCTTTCCAACCTCTATCTTATCAACTATGGTCCTGCCGACCAAGCAAACATATTTATGTTTGTTATTGTAACTCCCACTATGTAATGCGCTCTATATGATGTACATGTTGGCTGACTTAAAATAAAATAAAAGAGAAGAAACCAAACAAGAAGCAAAATGATGACAATGAATATCTTCATAAAATTCGTCTAAATTAAACAAAGCAAGTCATTCAACAACTATGATGATTCCTCCAACTAGTCCACTGTTAAGAAAATTGACATTACAAAAGCTTTGAGTCATTAAGAAAAGCATATTCTTGAATAAATTGAAGTCTGAAGAGCAAATTAAATATTAGTGAGATCCATAATCAACATATGCTCATTGATTTATATAGATAATTTAACGATATATCAATATCGAATTATAGCCTGGAGCATTCTAAATGATTGTGTGAATTTATTGCATCATTTGCGCCAAATAATTTTACATCATGTAACATAATTTGTAATTGCTACAGCAAATTGGAATATATATCATTTAAAAAAAAAATAGAAGAATGATAATGATATGTAAAAGAACTCTTCCACCTCTATATCACATTTTGTATTCAAAATAAATACCTATAATGGTTGA
Source organism: Dendrobium nobile (assembly GCA_022539455.1). Taxonomy (NCBI): domain Eukaryota; kingdom Viridiplantae; phylum Streptophyta; class Magnoliopsida; order Asparagales; family Orchidaceae; genus Dendrobium; species Dendrobium nobile. Next base: position 94,384,068 of record CM039735.1, on the reverse strand, counting down.
GTGCTCACAAGCTAGACAAAATGAAATGGTTAGGTGTTAAAAAAAAAAAACAATATGTAACAATTTCATTTATTGATGGCATGTAGATCAACTAAGAAACCGAGTAAGCAAGCAAATAAAATCTCATCTTTCTAAAATATGATTCATTCATATTTCAAATGGAGATAAATAATCTTAGTCAAAACTCATTAATTGCTTCTAGTTATCTACGTAACTAGGAGTGTCAATTTCGGGTTACGTGTCGGATTCGGGCCGAACTCGAAACTGATCCGGCACTATTCAGATTTGAGTCAACCCGACCCGGTTTTGCAAACGAGTCGAGTTTCTGGACCCAAACCCGACCCGCATTGTGTTCGGGTCAACCCGACCCGACTCGCAGACGCCGCAGACGCTGCGAACACGGCGCGGAACTACTGGATGCAGGATGCGGCGCAGAACTGCCGCGGACTCCGGCGAGGCGGTGACTGACGCAGGACGCGACTGGCTCGGGACGCAACGCGATGTGACACGTCCGGGCAGGCTGGGCAACCGGGAAGTAGGCAGGGTCATTCCGGGCAGGGGTTTGTTTGCATTCCGGGTCATTTCGGGTTATTCCCGGGTCAAATCGAACCCGGCCCGGTTTTGAAAACGAGTCGGTTTTTAGGACCCGAACTCGAACCGCTTCGGGTTCAGGTCAACCCAAACCCAAAATTTTCGGTTCGGGTCGGGTTCAATATTGATAGGTCTATATGTAACTACAAATGTCCAAGACGATTGCTCACTCATAGCTTTATGAGCCCACCATCTATTTAGCACCGTCGACTTTAAGACCGATCGAGATGGTTTAAATTCAAGACCTCGCACCGTTTATTTTAAATCCGGTCGGGAAGAGTTTTAAGTGAAGCCCTCATGTCGTCGATCTTAGATCCGATCGAGATGAAATTGAAGACTGTTGCGGATCAATGGTTTATGATTTGGATGATAGCAAACATTCTTATTTCTCTACGACTACTTTATGTACTGACATTTCAGGTTCACACGATCGGACTACAATTTGGAATCAGCTTATGATTGGGTAGACTATGTCTGAGTTAGTTTGTACTCTTTTTTCTTTCTTAAATCTGTTGTATTTCATGAGGCACTGGATGATTTGTAACTTGGAAGAATCTCTATTGGATTTCTATTTTTGGTAACATCATCCGGAACGATCTATTCAAAAGCAGAAACCCTAATTAGGGCATCCTCATTAAGGCAGTCGTCATTAACGGATCGGCCTGGACGATACCTGTATCGGACAGGACGATAGTCTCAATTCAGAAAGAATCAGCCGCCATAATCAGTTTAGGAATTCTTTGTTTTAGAAAATCGGTCAGGACGATATTCATATCGTCTAGGCCGATCTAACTATATTATGCCTAAATTGATCTGGTATCTTTGGAAAGCATTAATGGTTGATTGATATGATCACATCATCCGGGACGATCGCCGGATCGGCCGGGATGATGTTCTGGACGATCTACATCAGACAGCTCGAATTCAGGGCGATGATCAGGACGATTGAAATCGATTTTAAACTAATCGACCTGGACGATCATGATTATCGGCCAGGACGATGTGACCAATTTTCTTCTGATCGTCCCAAATCGTCCCGGGCTGATGAGTTGAATTTGTACTGATCAGCCAGGATGATATTCCTATCGTCCTGGACGATAATGTCGGCAACTTGCATTAATGAGCTTGTTTTGAGCTTTTCTATTTAAGCTTGGCATGACACTTTGTAAGTGTCTTTGGCAGCCATTGTAGCTTCATTCTTGTGGGGGAGACTTGAAGAGAAAGCTTGAAAGGGAGTGAGGAACGGGTGAAGTCTGAGAGGAAGAAGATCCTGTGAGGGGGGACTCAAGGGATTGTAGAGGGGATTCTAAACGGTTGCTCTGGTAGAATTGCATCTTAATATCGTCGGATTCAAGGCTTGTCTCGAGGGAAGTTCACCAAAGAAGAAGATCTCTTTGATGTCAAATGACCCGGCAACTCCGCCGCACCGGGGAAAGTGAAAGTGATTTGTAAGGGCTTCTCCGCCTAGCTGTGGGGGCTAAAGGAGAGACACTTAGTTTAGTGCAATACTTGGAGGGTGCCTCCAAGGAGTGGACGTAGGTCAAGATTTGACCGAACCACTATAAATTCGGTGTGTTCTTTCTTATTATTTGCTTCCGTATTTGATTTCCGCATTTGTTTTATTTATGGTGATTTTGGTTTGTACTTTGCTTAAAGTTTCTTCTTTTCTAATTCACCACTCTCTTTATTAGCCTTGGGCCAGTTCTATAGGGCTTAACATCTCTAACGAACTTTCTAGTGTCATCAGAGAACTTTCAAAGACCTCGTATCGTAGACCTTACATCCGAACGAGATGGTTTCAAATTCAAGACCTCGCACCGTCGACTTTAAGTCCTGTCAGGATTATTTCAAATTCAAGGCCTCGTGTCGTTGACCTTAAGTTCGACCGGGAAGGAAATATCGGCAAATGCCATCCCAATTTCTCCCTTGGTTTTCCCTCGGTGGGGAGGGGAAGTCGGGAGGCTGACGAAATTTCATCAAAAATTTCAGAGGGCAATTCCATTCGAATATTTAAAAATAAAATTTTATTTGGTTAATTAATATTTATTAAAAAAATTAATCAATTAAAATTAATCAAAATAATTGATTAATTAAAAAATCACCAATATTACAAATGAATGTTTCAAATGGATTCAAGACAAGTGAATGATTTAATATATCATTATCATCATCATCTTAACATAACTTCTCTCCATCCCTTTTGACTCGTGCTTGTGATGAACAAGAATGGAAAGCTGAATTCAATAGGAAGTACCCTAAATGATCTTTGATGATCTTTGATTAACCTTACCTTATATCTTACATTGACAAACTCAATGAATTGAGTACATTTCCTAGTATAGGCAAATTCTAGAGAGGATGCAAACACTTATCCTCTAGATCCTCTAATGACTTTTTCAAAAACATTATGGCAAATAAGTTTATTTAAGTTGCTACTAAAAACTTATTACCAAATAAATTTTGATAAGAGTAAAAGGGTGAGCATATTCTTTCATTTGCTTCTATCCTACTTCTCAGCATTCTCCCAAATGTCATCCAGCATAAATGAGAATAATTTTTTGGCATCATTTTCTGTCCAAAGACTATCTTGAAATATCCCAAATACCTCCAAATAAAATCTCTCGTTAAAACATCTCAATATAGGTAACATTATGTGGAATAATTCAAATTGTTGTGGCATTTCAAATGATATTCCTCTTTAAAATGTTAAAAGCTTCTGACTATCAAAGCACCACCTCTCTTTCTGCGGCTAATGAAATAATAAGACCTACAATAAATCATATCATCTCCTCCATCAACTTTCTCCTCCATCAACTTAGAGTTGATTTTTGATCACTCAATATAAATCTAGTTTGAAACAAATTGAATAGCATTTTTAATCCAAAAATCTTAAAATATAATAGCAATATAAAATTTGAGTTAAAATTCGAGAGCATTTTTTTAATTGATCAATTGAAACATTTTTTTAATAAAATATAATTAAAAAAAATAAAGAGAAAAGGAAGGGGGGCGGAGAAGTCCTACTAATCAACGTATATAACAATCATCTCCAAATCAACATAACTCTCAACTCAGCCAATTCTCCAAATAACAAAAATCAAGCAAACTCTCTAAACAACAAACTCTCCATTAATAACTAAATTTAAACAACTCAACTCGAACATCAAACAACATGGAAACTCTCAACACTCTATAGTGGCTCCTGCAACTATCTCTGAGCTTCATGAACTGCTGCAAGTATCATGTACCTGTAAATAAATAAATAAGAATTAGTGCATTACAAATAAATTGAATCAATACAAAAAAAATAATAGATCTAGCTACTGTAGATAGAACAAAACACTGGAAATCAAGAAAAAGCTAAATACTAAAAAACTAGTAAAATAACAATGCCATAAATTAGTAGAGTAGTTGATTACTGTAGTAAGACAAAGACTACAACTCTACAACCACAAAATAACTAAAACACTAACGCAAGTGTCAAACCTCTCAAAACACCGGCCACTTCTAATAGAAGTCGTAAGTCCGACCTCAGAGGGAAATGTTTAAGTGATAATACAACCCTAGACCCCTCACATGGGCATCCTAATCAATAGGATTAGATTGTAAGACCCATTAATGGGCAACTTCAAAGTAAAGTCGTAAGTCCCACGTTTTAGAAAAATTGATAAATAAATTGCAATAAGCCTAAAACCCAAACAATCAAAAACTAAACAAAACTAACGGGCTACTTCTAAGTGAAGTCATAAGTCCCGCGTTTTAGAATAATTACTAAATAAATAACAATAATTCTAAACCCCAAGCAATTAAATTTAAACCTATGGGCATCTTAGTCTGAAAGATTAAGTTGTAAGACCCACTTTTTTGCCTATTTCCTAGAGGAAGTCATAAGTTCTACCCAAATAATTAAAATCTTTTGGCAACCTTGCTGTAGAGTTAGATTGTAAGACCCATCTTTGGGCGACTCCTAAATAGAGCAGTAAGCTCAATTCCAAATCAAAATCCCCTGGGCTACTTTCTGCAAAAGCCATAAGTCCCAAACCAAATTTAAATCCCTTGGCTACTTCTTAAAGAAGTCATAAGACCCACTCCAAACCAAAGTCCTAGGTTACTTCTAAATGAAGTCATAAATCCCAAACTAAATAAATATCTGGGTATTCTAATAGATGTAAACCCCAAACCTCAAATAAAAAAAATTAAAACTAAAACCCACACCTAATCAAATTAAAATCCATATTTAACAACTTCAATCTACTTAGGATCCATGAGAGGAGGCAACCCATGGCTGCTAATCAGATTCCCTGGACACTACGGTCGATGATTATTAATGTTGGTAGACTGAAAACTATGGTATACCCGGGATGAAGGAACCATGGGATCTTGATCTAGTTTACCTCCATTTTACCCACAATTGAGACTAAAAATATCTAAAATTTATTCATCCTTAATCAAGAGTTCTCTCTCACGTAGTAAGAGGGGTAACTAACTATGAGTGCTTGCGCTCATAGGAAGTAAGGACCCCCGATCTTTAAACCCTGACACTAACCTCAGGGAAAATCTGGTTAATTGTAATTTGACGTAAGGGAAATGGAATCTCATAGCTGCAAAGCGGGATTCATATATTCGTGTCGTTTTTCTTGAGCCAACAATACATTTGTGACATGAAGTCAAGGCCTTCTCTGTAAGAATAGCCTCATTTGTAATCAACTGCAAATACTAGTGGATTCATTCAAACTGGGCCAGGCTCCGTGGTTTTTCCCCCTTTTTAGGAGTTTTCACGTAAAAACTATGGTGTCTTTTATGAATGTTACACCCTCTCTCTTATCTTATTGTGTGTTGGATCTTCGTACAACGATAAGACGCTAAACTTTATATTTCTCTACCACCTCGAATTCTCCAGGATGCAACAACTCTTTTTTTTTTTTTTAGTGAGATGATCATGCAATGACATTAGTCCTATTGTCTTTTAGGTCTTATATTACAATGCAAGTCATATTATCTAGCTCCAACACAAATGTTACTATAACTCAATTTTTGCTACAATTCATGTCTTATTGTGATGTTCCTCTTACTACAATGTAGGTTACATTAAAACGCTAATATTATTGTAACACTAGCCTTGCAATGGTTAAGCCTTCAAGTTTTTTCCAGAACAGCCAAACACAAACGGATTTGAAATTCCAATTTGACAATTAGGTTTAACAATAACTCGTTCGAATAAATAGCATAAATAAACTTGAAAAACCTATTTAACAATAGTCATTCATGCAAGGTACACAACATTGCAAAAAAAAAAAAATCATTATGAAAAATTTGTCAAAAAAAAATTAATTGAAATATTATTCTCACGATCTATATGCTCAAATTCAGTGGTTTGTCTTCATGGTTATAGCTAAAATATTGACCAACGATAAATAACACAATTCTTATAGAAATTTTAGCTTTCAACTAAAACATTTTGGATTCAGAGTCTTGCTATTTATTGTGTGTATAAATTTATTTTAATTGATTTAAAAATTTATTAAAAAAAGGAAAAAAAATTAACCAACTTAATTAACTTCCATAATACTGTTATAAAAGAATACTCAGTAAGTAAGTATTGTCTAATAAATAACATTTTCAGTATTTAAATTTCTAATTCAATCATTTATATTCTTACTAATAGATGATAATTAGTGGCTAATAAATCAGAAGTCAAAGATCTCCATTTCGTTGATCGTGGGGTCCACAAACCCTGTCACCGGCAACAAGCTCACGAGTCGCGTCCCCTCTGCTTCCACCCATAGAGTACACGACGTCCTCCGCGCTCCAACCGCTGCGAAGTAAAGAGATCGCCTGAAGTCGTACGTGCCACATCAGGTCCAATCTATCCATCACCACCGTCCGTCTACCCCTCATCCCAGCCTTAACGCCGTCCGATCCACCCATCAATAGCATCTCCCTCACTTCCTTCTCCCCCCAACCACCCTCCCGCAGTCTCCACCCTAACGCTTTCATCAATCGCTCCAACCCATGGGTTCCGCCGCCGGTGATGAAACCTCCAGATGCCAAATCAGTCCACACCTCCACCCTCCTCGCCTCCGTCGCAGCCCACGATGGCGCCGCCGCCGGTAGAAAGCATAGCTCCTTGCGGCAGAAGAAATCAGATAGATCGAATCCGCAGCAGCGCACGTCGCCGCCGATAATGTAGAAAACAGGGTTTCCGGCGATATTTGGAGTTGCGGCGATGTAGAAGTGGCGGTAGACGGGAATAAGCTTTGGGGCACCGGCGAGGAGGGATTGGGCCCGGGCGATGGACTCAGCGTGGGAATATGGACGGGGACCCCATGCCAGCGGCCAGACTAGGGAATGGGAGATCTCGTAGAGGAGGTCGGATGCCGGGAGGGAGACGAGGACTTGGAGCTGCTGCAGCGATGCGAAGCGCCAATTTGGGAATCCACCACCGACGGGGAGGCCTTCGCGGAGGATGGAATAAAGGTCTGGTGGGAATTGGAATCCGAGGGAGAATTCGATTGCGGCGAATTCCTCGTCAGAGAGACCGGCTGCGATCTGTACGCCGGAGGATTTTAGGTGGTCGAGCACCGTTTTCGAGTACGCAGCGAAGGAGAAGCAGACCCGACGAGGGAGGCGATTCTCGTTGCTGTCATCAACGCTGGCGGCGCCTGCCATCCATTCCGTTGTGGTCATCGGCGCCTGTTGGGTGATGATGAGCGAGACAAGGCTGAGGAGCGTGGCTGGCTTTCTTATAGAGGGAGAAAGACACGTGGCGGCCCGGGGAAGGGGAATGGATTTTTTTTTTTTTTTTTGGGGAAAAATTGGGAATGGAAGTTGAGCTTTGAAGGTTTTCTTGCTGCCTTTGGCATGCGAAGAAGTACTTTCCAGTCGAATAAAAACTTGAAATTTTAATAGTTATTTTTATGAAGTATATCATAACATTTTGTTTATTTAGTGAGAAATTTATATAAGATTAACACAAAATTACTAATTTAAATTTCTATATATTATTCGTCACTCACATAGCACTTAATTTTTTTATATCCAAAATATATATTACTTTATTATCCATTAACATTAATTACTCATCAATATTATTCTTATACAACTTATGCAAGTTCTGTCGTTGACAAGAGTTTTAGATTAACAAGTCATTGGTCTCATCAATGTCCTCCTAGTGAGATCTTGTTGCGACCTCTTTCGCCTTCATCCTCATAACGAGTTTTGAGACCTCACAACCTGCAAGCTCATCAATGGCTGCCTTTGCAATGAGATCTCACATCACTTTTTTGTTGCGCACACTGACACCTCATCATTTGTTGTAATATCTCATTGTGACTTCATCTTATCGCATATAAGAGAATGTTAAAGGAGCATTATAACATATAAATAGTAAAGTTTATGTGTGAAATATATGCATATAAAAGTTTTGAGTATTTGTTATGACTTGTTAAGTATTTTCGATGAGAGAGAGAGAGAGAAAGGTTATTAGATCATGCTCTCCTTTAAATGCTAGCATACCCTTCATCTTAACTCCTATGAGCTATAGAAGCGAATATTTGATTAATTCAAAGCATATAAAGCCAATTACATTCATGACGTAGGAAGTTAAGAAGGACGGTTGATCTCTTACTCGGCAGTCACAAAAGCAGGCTGACCAATGAAATGTTCTTCTAATACTATTGAGACAATTGGTGATTTTAGGAGCAGTAAAATTAAAGGACTTATTTTACTTTAGATAAATTAATAAGAAGCTGCTGAATTCCACCAGCTGTACGTTGAGTGTTATAAGAGGTGATTGTAAATGATAGAAATGGTTTGCCACCAATTTGAGGATTACTGAAAGTCTATTCGGGATAGTTTTTCTTTTTGTTTTATTTTCTATCACCAACTATAATTTCATGAAGTTACTATTTTCACATTTTTAAAATTTTTTATTTATTTATAGAAAGATCCTTTCTACAATCAGAAAAGTCAAATTGATTTTTCCACGGCAACTTCAAAATTAACATCATAAAAAATTGTAGTCGTCCCAAACAAAACATAATAATTTAAAATAATAAATAAAATCAAATAAAATAGTGGTTTGACATTTTTTTTAAAACAATGAATAATAACTCATAATATGTGTTATTTGAATTCATAAGTTCTTTCACTTTGACCGAGTAATTAATTCGCTCGATTGAAAGTTACCAAATTTTGTATGATAATTAAATTACGGTATAGTTAATTAAAAAAATCATATTAAATCGTCCTTTTAAATAGATGCGACATATTCCATTTGTTATTAAAGAAATATTTCAAAAGCTATCTTAGAGAATAGGATGTGGGATGAGCAAGCTCCAAGCTAAGAGAAAGGAATATGGTTAATAAGTATGAGCTGTTCATTTATCATAAAATGTTCAATATGAAACACATATAATTATGCTGATAATTGTACAAATTTTATGCAGATGAACATGGTGATCCTATACGTCGTAGGGGGAGGATTGCATGTGCTAATATACAAATGTGCCCCCATGAATACATATTCATATTGAGGTGAATGAGAATAATATCACGTTCAACATACTAGAGTTCATCTTCCTAGGGTCATACTTGGGTGTTATTGATAGAGTTTCAGTGTTGGCACCAATTGCATTTTCAGATTGGAGGAAAAAGGGTATTGAGCCCTACAAGAAAAGAATGTTGGCTGAAGTTGAGGCAAGTTTAAAATCATTTATAATCCTAAACCTTATTCTTGATATTGTTATTAATATTATACTTCATATTGCGGTCCAAATTTAAGTTTCCTGCACATATACATCACTGGATTATTTTGTCCATTGGTCCAAATTGGCGTAACCATAAGACGTCTTGGAAGGTAGATCATTGGGATAGTAGGCCCCTTGATAAGATTTTGGAATATATCCCTACTAGTATAGATGCACTTTAATGATGTCAATTTGTCATGCAGTGGTCAAAACTAGAAGACAAGGTTCGTGCTACCACCAAGTTTTGTTTTTGACATTTTCAGCATAAGCATTTTTGAGTTAACTTCAATTGTCATAGTAGAGGGCAGCGAAAAATGCTGCTATTGTAAATAAACAAACATGTCCTCATACAATGGGGCATATAAGCTCAATTCTTAGGCTGAAAGAAATCGTATGAACTTAATATTTTATTGTATTTTTATGTTTGCTTTACAATTAATTATAATATAATGAAATTTATTATTATAGGCTATCAAAGATAGATTGTAACTATAGAAAATTAATATAATGTATAAAGATTGTATATGATCATATGAAGATGCTAATTAAAGATGGGTAATTTAAGTTCCATGTTTTGTAGTATTTATATTCAAAGCTCATTGATTTATCCCTATACTTGACTAAATTTACTTAAATTTAGGTACAAGCTTGCGACCTTATTGCCGAGGAAGGCCTTACACTTGAGGATGACAATATAGAGTCAAATGAGAGGGTTTTTCGTAAGATTATGAGACCTGAACACCATGGAAGAGTTCAAATGCAAGGATTTGGTGTCATTCCATACATACCACTTTATAACATTCTATTTACATATCTAACACCCAAAACTTTAATATTACATACATACCACCTACTAGGGTGGTATGTATGTAATATTAAAGTTTTGGGTGTTAGATATGTAAATAAAATAGTATAGAGTGGTATGTAGGTAAATCTCCCAAGAATTTTATGCCGCGGCTTACTGGAGGTGAAGTTTAAGCCAAAAAGTGCAGGAAGGCGCACCAGAAACAGAGAGCAATCCAAGTCGTTGGATCTCAGTCTCTTATCCATCTAAGAGGATTCGAGCGCAAACAGAGGTGCAGATCGAAGAGCTACGGACTCCTTATCGCCACCGAGGAAATGGCGTCATTGATATCTACAGCTTCGGTTGGGATTCCTCCGGCATCATTCAGAGAAGGCAAGCAGCATCCGACGACTTGGCGCCGGGGAAGCGGAGTTGGAGGAGGCCCGATGATGGTGGAGTGTTCTTCTAGGCCGAAGAAAAAGGGAACGGCTCACCACATGAAGACAAGGCCCAAGAAGACGCAGCCGTGGGATGTTAAGCGTAAGGGTCCCACCCTCTACCCATCCCTCCCTCCCCTCCCTCCCGACTGGAAGTTCGCCATCTCCGACGGCGGCAGCGAAGACAGTGCAACTGCTGCCGAGCAACCGGAGCCGGTATCTCTGTCGGCTCCCGCAGCCGTTGTTCTTTGAGACGAGAATTTGTGTTCACTTATTGTATCGGATTTTTTAATCATGTTTCACTTTTTAAATCAACGAGGGCTTCTTTGACTCTGCCAAGAACGCGTACCAGGTGTTTGGTCATTTGCTTCATTCAAAACATGTGATAAGTCCCAGATAGAAGCAAGGTAACTTCGACATGTGGTTATTCACAGATTTAAGCAAATGTTTCCTGTCTGAAGAGAGCCTAAGTAATACTGGAGATTTAAGAAGCTTTCTTAATTATGCTTGATTTATATAAAGTTATATTTTAGAAATCATTATTTTTCACATACATCATCTCAATAAAGCATGCTTCTACAGCTCTACAACAACTGAGTTTTCACCATCATAAAGTAGTTGAAATGGTATATGATTAAATGTTTCCTGAGAATCTTTGACATTAACTTGAGAATCTCAATAAAGATTGCAATGGAATTGTTTAGAAAGTGTTTCTATCTCATTATGTTTACCCATAACACTTGCTTACCACAATTTCAAACATTTGAGAAAACATTTACATCCTTCCGAAAATGGTTAGTTGAGAGCTGATCAGCAAAGTTATCGTGAGTTATTAATCAAAGGACATGAAATTAATAACTGCTCTATCTAGTTTGATGTTTTCTCCTCTATCTAATTTGATGTTTTCTCTTGCCAAACAAAACTTTATTTCTAGCTCTCCAAATACCATAAACAACAATTGAGATACATAGATTTGTTATGTACATATAATCATTTATGGCATTTAAGTAGTCATATAATATAAAAGAGAGGGGCTGTGAATCAGTCTCAAACAAATTCATAAAACTCTTTCTTGCGGAAACAACAACAAAAGAAGAGATTGGCTTGTTTTTGAGGGACAAGCAACAAACCAAACTGATCATACTGATATTTAAACAAAAAGATGATAGAACATTGTACGTTTTAAGATTTACTTGAATAGCCAACAATAAGAAAACAAGCAAATCTAAGCTTAATCTTTAAGTCATATAGAGTAACACTAGTGAACCAAATTCAAAGAAAGCCTTATAGAGTCAACAACTTTTATAAAGTAGGAGTGAAAGTCATCCCAAAAAATCACCCTCATCATAGTTAGTAATAATAACAACTAAAGTTTCAAGTAAAACAACATGAATATTAGTAGGATGGTCATAAAGAAGTAGAGATACATTGAGGAAACAACAAAAATGGTGGAACTAGTATATGGGTCAAAGAAGTATGAAAATCATTACTAATAATGTCAGACTGGGAATGCCTATTATTCCACAGTTGAAAAAGAATCAATGTGATCAATCCTTGTCAAAGAAGTATTTTACTCTAAATTTCAGTGGAGGCCTCATCAACTGCAAGGACGAAGAACTACTATTGCTTTTGACATGTTAATAAAATAATAAGATGAATATTCATCTCTTATCTAATCGGCTCAAAGACTATTAATAGTAACGATACATCAAACAAGCTTTGGCTAATTCACACATTAACAAATGTGTCGCCAATCATATTCAAACACCCAAATTTTTTAGAAGTAAAATAGATTTCCAGGACATTGTTTGAAACTTATTATATGAATCAATGGAAATGAGAAATCTATTACAAGTAGAACACAACTTTTTAAGAATATCTTTAAGAGTGACAAAAGATTGGGTCCTTAAGTTGAACTTGGCCATCAAGGAAGAGCATGCTAATTAGAATCAACTCGCCAGGATATAGTTTGAACCTTATTATGCGAACCAACTAAAATGAGAAATCTATTACAAGTAGGACACACCTTTTTAAGATTTTCTTTAAGAGTGGAAAAAGATTGGGTCCATAAGTTGAACTTGTCCATCATTTTCTTAGAAGAAAAATAGATTTCTAGGACATTGTTTGAAGCTTATTATGTGAACCAATGGAAATGAGAAATCTATTATAAGTAGAACACACCTTTTTAAGAATATCTTTAAGAGTTGCAAAAGATTGGGTTTGTTGGGGAACTAAAACACGTAGCGAACAAAAATAAGAAAGATAAAATTCAGCGGAAAGAAATAACACCAGGTTTTAACTTGGAAAAATTCAAAACCGAAAAAAAATCACGGAGCCACACTACACCAAGAAATTCACTTTGAAAATTTAGGAGAAATAATATAGATCTCTCTTCTCTCTCACTCTTTCCTTCTATTCACCCTTGCACCATTCTCACACTAGAATATAGAAAAAGAAAACATACTGCCAGCCCGTCTCATAATGTTGCGGTGCTCAACTATCTGTCTCTACTCTGTATTTGACCTCCACTCAAATAAAAAAAGAGCATGCTCAAATCTTGCCCAAATCTTGCGATTAGGCCAGCCCATTCCCTGCATTACGGCGCTGCAGTCACGTCGATTGGCAATGAGCGAATCGAAAAAATGAACTTAAGTTCAAACATGATCCTTCCATGTAAATTGATAGGAGTTAGTATGGCTCGAACCGTCAAATAAATATGCAGTTGTAGTGCTAACCAGGATATCATTTTATACGTTTATATTATGCTTTCAAAATCTCTTATAAGAAAAAATCATTAATAAAAGCATAAAACTGACAATGAACCCGATCCTCTGTCAGCATGTGGACATAGTTGACAAGGTTCAATCAATAAAATAAAATTGCTCATAAATATCATGATGATGACCGTGTTGACAGAAAATCTCAATTGAAGAGATTCTAAATATTTAAATTGCTTACCAAATTTTCATGAAATATAAAAATTTAAATTGACAATAGAGTCACTCCGATGATAGTTGTGTTGAATATAAATCTCAATCGGTGTGTTAATTTTTAAATTCTAACAAAAACTCCTAAACTTTATATCCATTAAGAATACTAATTTTTGAAGTTGAAATTCAATCATTAAACACTTAAACAACAAAATATACATCCACCATTCACAATAGTTTGCTGAGGTGGATAAATCTATAAATCACTTTAGCTTTTAGCTCACAAATAACAAATGTCTGGATGAGAATATCACTAGGATTCATTCTCAAATCGTCTCATGCTAATAAGGATGTGGCACGTGTCATCTAACCGGTGCTTTCTTTACCAAATAACATCACAGGTAAACGATTATGATTGAGACCCTCTAATTGGGTGGTTTTGTCATTACATTACAATCATGATTAGAGCCCGTATGTTCTCCAACGGCCTCAAATCCTTGAGTAATGAATCAATAGGATATGATCGATAGGACACATAGCCCTCTGTTAGCAAAGGTGAATTCAAATATGTCCTCTTAGGCAAATATTCAGCCCAGGTCTATAAGGTACCCTTGGACGAAGCAACCCATGGCTGTCGATAAGGTTCCTTCTATCAGGTTGGGTCGACTATCTCCTCTGACTACGTAGACTAGGTACCATGTTGACCTGGGATGACAGAACCATAGGATCTTTATCGAGTCTATCATCATTCCCCCCACCATCCACTTTAAGTACGAGATGGTAAAATTTAAATTTTAAATATTATTTTCAAATATCTAAACTCTGCTGCTACTATATGTCAGATACTATGTGTTTTTTTGACGACCAACCTTAATCTAAAGTTCTCTCATTACCGGGAGGGGTAATTAACTATAGGGCTTGCACCTATAGGAAAGCTGAACTCAAATCATAAAGCCCTCGCAAAATGAGACAAAAACTATGGGTAAGGTCTTATTTAAAACCCAATATGCCTTTTAAAAATTTTCCTCGGAACTTACTCGTTAAAACTCTCTTCGATGACCCGAAACAAAGAGAAAGGGGCCACAGAGAGGCCAAAGCGTGAATTTTAGTAGCCCACAGCTGCCTGCATCTTTGCAGTGCAGGGATTTGGAACATTACAGCGCTCCTTGGCAACAATGCAGCACCAAGATTTGGAGCGCCGCAGCTCTCCACTCTTTGCCTTTCTTCAAGCAAACTATACAGCGCTGGGAGCGCTCGGGTACACAATGCTGCAACACTATATAATTGTACAAAAAAAAAAAATAAAGCACAAAGCTTTGAACCCACGCAGGAGGAGGACCCCTTACAATCTTTTAGTGAGCTCAATAGACTAAATTTATGCATATATTTTTTATTCTACATATTGAAGTTGTAAATTTTAACAAAAATTACATAGTGTTCTTATTAATATATTTTATTTAAGCTAAGGATAATTATATTTTGTTAGTTTTGTTTGTAAGGTCAAAGATGTCTTGGGTATGGAGTTTCTTTGGAATTCCCTTATTGATTTTTACAACTCAGGAGATATTGGTTGGATGTTTATGGGAGTTTCCAATAATTTAATCTATCTCCCAAGTGAGGGATACTCATTGATTTGCTTCAATAATCAAATGTACAGCACCATTCGAACTAGAATTGATACAGAGATTTTGTGCTTCAGGCCCCAAAAAATGGACCCCTCTTGTTGAAAGTTTGGCGCCTAAGTACTACTTTATTTTTAATCTTCAAAGAGATACTTGTCTTTGCTTTGTCATTTATGGCTGTGAATGGGTTCTTTCAGATATGCTTTTTGTCTGCCGAGGGTGATAGGATTATGTGGAATAAAGAGGATTCTTTTTCTCTTTTCAATGCTAAGCAAGCTATATTCGACAGTCTTACTGAATCCAGTTAGCTTAAATAAGGATCATCGTCACTTACTCTTTGGGTGCATTTTTTTAATGGTTGGTTGTTTTTTTGGGGGGAAGCGCCTAATTTCATTTCATTATGTAAAAATAACTACAACAATGGGATAAGAACCAAAATTACAACCCTAAACTCAAGAAAGCTTATTAGAAGGCCAACATTTGTTGCAGCAACAATAATAAAATTCTCGATTTTTCTTATTGTTAGACGTTTTTTTTTTCTCTTTAATATTTATAGTATGATCCCAAGTTTTTTGGATTCTTATATCCCTATCTCAAAATTCTTGTGGTGTTGAATCTAAGCTTTGTGATAAATATTTCTTCTTGGTAGCGGTAATATGCAATTATCCCCTCCTAATTTGTGGATATATGCAAATTTTGTTGGTGGTGACTTCTTTCTTTATTTATTCAACGGTTTGGGTGTCTCTACGTTGTGCTGGCCATGGATGGATAATCTTTTGGGACGGCGTTCAATTTCTTTTCTCCCACAATTTGTGGAGGCTCTCTTTTCTACGTTTGTACGTTCTCTATGGAAATGCATATTTTATTTTGCTGCGGGTTGTGTGGAGCTTGACTTTTATTCAACTGTTTTGGATGGGGAGATTAAGGCTTCGTTTGGGACGGCTTTTTTACTGCTTCTTGAAACAATTTTTTAACTAAAATTTATTTCAAGAATCAGTAAAAAAAGCCATCCCAAATGAAGCCTAGGACTTTGTTTGGGACAACTTTTTTTAAACAAAACCTAAATTTAATAGTGTTTTATTCCTTGTCTGGGTTTTATGTTTTTATTTTATTTTATTTTAAACTATAGGTCGGAATTATAAATTTTTAGCTCATTTTATTGTCACCTTTTAACATTAATTTTCTTAATACAATTGAGGTTAGATTTATGTCAGTGTGTCAATTATGAAATATTTAAGAATTAAAATAAATATAAAATCTCTAAATCATTCATTTATTTTTTAGATTTAAAATTATTCAAATGTGAGTCTAAGGGTCTATTTGAGATGACTATAATATTTTATGAAATTGATTTTGAAGTTACTATGTAGGAGGCAACTTAGCAATTATAGTTGTAATATTTAGCTTATTATTGTAGAAATGTTTGAAACACAATGAGAAAAGAATAGTCAAATGTAATTTAAAAAAAAAAAAAACAAGGAAAAAAATTCACAAATAAGTTCAAAGTCTTCTCAGCATCAAAGTAATTAAATGTCTGACTTTTCATCTTTGTATTACTACCTGCTATTTTTCTAAACATAACCATAGCTATTGATAAAATCCAGATATGTCTGATTAATACATTTACTTGGACTTATTTTTGTTGGTTATGCGCCAAGTTTTTTAAGTTTTTGGTACTCTTCTACAATGTTGTAAAATGAATCTCACATTTATAACATGACAACAAGGACATCTCAACATCTCAATGATTTTAACAAGCATAAACAATTGCTAAAAAATAATAATAATAATTAGAATGAATTTCCAACTTTTTAAATATATTTTAACGTGTAATTTTAAAAAATGAATTAAAATGTATATTACATTTATTTTTATGGAGATTTAAATGTATATCATCATATATTATTCTATTTACATATTTAAAATCTAATATTTTAATATTATATACATATCATTTATAGTTTATTTTCATATCAAATATTAGTGGTAGAAAAGAAATATGAGTGACATATTTGATATTAAAATAATATAAGGTGATATGTATTTAATATTAATATTATGAGTATTAGATATATAAATAAGATGATATAAAGTCATATGTATGTAAAATTTTCCTTATTTTTAAAGAAAAATAATAATTTTAAATTTTATTATAATAAATATTTAATTAAAATATTATAACTCATTTTTTTTCAAATTATATCACCAACAATTATATGATTTTTTTTAAAAAAATTATTTAAATTAATTAAAATAATTTCATACACATATCACATACAAAAAATTCAAATACAAAAGTTTTTAATTGAAGCTTCAATTTCGGTCCAAAAGAATATTTATCTCAATAATTTAGTTCCCAAACTGCCATTACAAATAGCATTCTAAGGCTTCGTTTGGTTATTTGGTACTTTTGCAAAAGACAGTTTTGAGAAACGTTGATTTAGAAAATGAAGTTTTCTAACGGAGAAGCATATACAAAAAACTTTCTCAAAACAGCAGAAAAATGACAAAAATGGAGTTATTGGGAACATGATTTGACAAACCAAATAGTAAATAAGAAATAAATTTGTCGTTTTAAAACGGAATAAGCACCAAAAACTTCCAATCAAACAAAGCCTAAGACTTCTGATTGCTAAGATGAGCTTTTACATTAAACTTTATTGGAATATATTAATTACAAAAAAGTCCCTATTTGTCTGTTTTATAAAGCAGAAAAAAAAAATATAAATAATAGTTAGAGAACAGCCTAAATAGCAAAATCTATTTTTCCGAAGAGATAAACTCGACGTTCTAAAGGCGATTACGTAGCCGTCACGCCGCCGCGTCAGCTTGCCCACTCAAATACTCAACTGCGCAGAAGGCCGTGTCGCCGTCGTCCGTCTCCTCTGCCGACACCATCTCTCCTCCTCCTCCTCCTCCATCTTCAAATCTCTAATTTAAACTAGTTGTAATCTACCAAAAATTCGAGATGGCCTGTCTGCAGATAGCAAGATCCGGCTTCACTCCGGCGATTCAAATTCGACCAAACCTCTCTGTCCGCCGCCGCGCCGTTACCCCCCTCGCCGTCCCGGTTCACAGTCGTCTAGAAAAGGGAAACGGTGATTCTAATGGTAACTGATTCGTCCTTTTTGTTTCGATCTTCTTTGTGCTTTCCATTTATGTTAAATATTCTTAATTCTGATGCGAGATTGGGGGATTTTTAAGGAGAGGAGCCGCCGGAGTCTTTGTTCATGAAGGAGCTGAAGAGGAGGGGAGTGACTCCCTCTTCATTATTGGAGGATACTGAGAGGGCTTTTTACAGACAAGGTCAGGAAGATGTTGCGGCGGAGGAGGAAAACGGGGGTAGGAGGGGATGGTCTAAAAGGAACGGCGTAGCCTCGGCGGAGTACAAGAAGCGTGCCTCAGGGCAGCGGGAGCTATCTATGTCGCTTAACAGCGAGGGTATTGAGGTTCGTAATATTCACCAATTGTTTTATTTCATGCAAGTTGGGGTTTACTGAAGTTCATAGCATTTGAATCCGTGCTTTAACTTTTAAGCTTGATGCGATTATTGGTCTAGTTGATTGATGTCAGGATGTTCTATACATCAGAGCTTTCCAGTGGTTTATGATCGCGTTACCTTTGCGGTCTACATTGTGTTTAAAATTAATTTAATTTGAATAGTCTTACCTTATTTTTGTAACTTCAAAAAAAAAAGTTATCTTTTGTGGAGCAAACGCAAGATTCAGGTAAAAAATGAACGCCTGTGACTGAAGTGGTGAGGTTATAATGGAGAAGGGTTACTGATGGATTCACATGAATATTTCTTATAGAAACTAAAAAAAAATATTCCTTTTAACTTTTTTATGTGAGTGTTGAAAGATTAAAAGATGCAAACAAGCAGAGCCAAAAGGTCAAGATACATTTGATCCATGATTTAGGAGGCACTGATAATTATTTTAATTTCATTGTCTACCAAAATCTTGTCTCAGTAGTTGCTGTTTTTCTTATATTTCAGCAGAACTTTCTTGTTTTGTAGTATTTTGTATTTTATAATGCAGACGCATCTGAGCCGTTCTTCCATTACATTATTTTATTTTAGGAAAATTAAGGGCAAAGCCCAATTCCATTAATAAAAAATAATTACAAGTAAAGGAGAGAATACATGAAGGAAAGAAGGAAATAAAGATGTATAAAATATACACAAAAAGGCTTCAAAATAACGAAAAATGTGAACTAAAGGTGACGGCACCCAAAAAAAGGCTCAGCATGTGGATTGCATCGATCCAGCTCTTAAGAAATCCCCGGTTGCGAAAGAAGCCATCCTAGGGGAGTCTAGTTGCTAAGAGTAGCCATCCAGGGGAGAGGATAGCAATCCACTCATCCTCGCCTCAAAATACCAAACTCAAAGCCAAAAAACCTTGATCAAGTGTATTCAAATCAGCCAAAAACCGTGGAAGAGAAAAGCAGAACTCCACATAGTACATGAGATCAAGCAAAAATTCAGCCTATACAAAGGCGGACCAGCAGCTGCAATGAATTCGAACAAAACACAAGGACGGCCACCCAAAACTAGCAGCCGAGCAGAAGCTAAACCCCATCCAATAAAAAACTTTTAAAATTTTCTCATTTCTTCCACCTTGAAATCTTCATTAAACTCGTTTTTCTAATAATTTCTTTTATGATAAATGCACTTTTAGCAATAGAAGCAAATCTCCTTTCATTCCGCTCTTGTCATATATAATAGAAACACCACAGAATTAAGAAAGAGAGCTTAACTCGTTTTCCCTTAGGCCCTTCAAGAAGAAAATCAGCAATTTGAAACAGGTTTGGTCGAAGAAGAAAACACCTGAAGTTGTGAATGATGTTAGTAATCACGGTAAAGGAAAAGCCACATTCAAAGAAGAGATGGGCCACCGTTTCTTGTTTTTGATTGCATAAAGAACACATCAGATCAACCAAAATATTCCTTCTAATCAAGATATCAACCGTCTTAAGACCACCCGCCATGGTAAGCTAACCAAAAATTGAATATCTAAGTGCATAATGCTTATGTCACACCGCAGGATACCAAGGAACATCACAATCCTCCTTAAAATATTCAGAAATATAGGTATGAAAAGAAGAAATCTTATTACCCGATTTCAAATTCAAACATCAAGAGTTTCCCTCTAAAGAGAGGGGATTGGCCTATATGGTGCTACATAAGGTCTCGTTAAGAGACAAAGGCAGAGACTACCCAGAAGGACATCTAATCACATTAAGTCTAGCATCAGTAGGAAATATATCAATGATAGTATTATAAATGGACATTTTAGAAAGTGCATGCCCGTTACACCAGTGATCCCAATAGAGGGAAATGGGACTGTTAGCAATAATGGTGAAGTAGAAATTATATTTTTCTTTGAGGGCCATTTCATTTATACTCTTCCACATAGGTGATGCATCTCTAGAAATGGACTTCCACGGAGAACAATATCTATTAAACAACCATGAAGAGAGCAAAGAGGAGGAATTATAAATTTTGATTATTAGAGAGCAATCGAATGCAAATCTGAGAGCATCAAAAGTCGACAACCACCCCAAAACCCCTTTGATTTTAGGCTTGCAAGTTTTAGACCAAGAGATAACATGCATTTTCTTCGCATTAATATCACCAAAATATAAAAATCTGGAACATAGCTTATTAAATTGTTTACAGCAAGCCTTGAGTATGATGGCACCATGAATCCAATAGGCTATAATATTCCAGATAGTGAATTTGAGGAATTGGAATCTACCTGCAAAAGAGAGAGATTTAGCTTTCCATCCAGAAAGCTTGTTAGAAATAATGTTCAGGAGGGTGAAATAAGAAAGATGAGCTCTCTTAATGGATATATATGCAAGCTCATATAAGTAATTTTAGAAGAAAAGGTAGGGATTTGAAGTGAGGCACATATATCATGAGCAATAGGGGAGTGTTGGTGCAAGATAAGAGAGCTTTTTATCATGGTTTATCTGAAGTCCATAAGACTTAGCAAAAGTATCCAGTGTCCCATTCAAGCTTGAACAATTGTTAAGAGTGGCTTCCCCAAAAACAAGGACATCGTCAGCGTATAATAAATGAGATATACGCACATCATTGCATTCTATAGCCTTAAAATCATTCCCATTACCATTCAAGTCCAGTAAACAGGAAAAAGCATCCATGGTGATGCAAAATAAGTAAGGGCTTAGAGGACAACCTTATCTCAAACTAGCAAAAGATGAGAAGGAGCCTTCTAGATTGTCATCCAAACAAATGGAGAAGTAAACATTGGAAATGCAAGCTTTGACCCAACTTATGAAAGTAGACGGAAAACCCTTTTGAGCCATCCTAAAAAAAAAATTCTCTAGAAATGGAATCAAAGGCTTTTTTGATATACAATTTAGCACACATAAAATTCCCTTGGCGATTCTTCTTGAAAAAACCCACCAATTCAGAGGCAAGAATAACATTATCAGTGAAAATCTGCTTGTTAATGATAAGAGGCATAATGCATTTAAACCTAGCCGCCAATATTTTAGTGATAATCTTGTAAAGAGTATTACAAAGCGATATAGGTCTAAAGTCTGCAATAGAAGCAGCATGAGAATACTTAGGGATGAGGGCTATACCCGTAGCTTTTACTCTTCTAGGCATGCATCCTTTTTCAAAGAAGGAAGAAACAGCTTTGCAAAGAAAGGGGCCCAAAATATGCCATGAAAATTTATAAAAGTGGAAGTTAAAACCATTAGATCCCAGGGAGGAAGTAGAAGCACCTGAAAAAACAACCTCTTTTATTTCAGCCACCATAATAGGATTAGAAAGCATAGGAATAAGGTGGCTAGGGATGATAGCACCAGCAAGAAAAGCCGACATATTAGGCAGGGACGGAGAGAAGTTGTACATCTTTTAAAAGTGTTGAATAATAACACTACTAGCAGAGGAAAGTCTGCCATCATTTCCATCTAGAGCAGCCATAATTAAATACCAATTGTAATTTCTTCTAGTACGAATTCTAGAATAAAGGAATTTAAGATTATCCTCCCCATGTTTAAGCCATTTGGCCTTAGCCCTTTGCATAATCCAAGATGTTAAAGATGAAATGAAATTAGCAATCTCACTATTAAGTCTCTTGAGGTTGGAGTTAACCTGAAGATTGGAAGGATCAGATTCCAAGCTAGAAATGCATAAATTTTGTTGTTCTTGGAGATCATGTAAGATGTCTTTAATAATACAAGAAGAAGACCAATCTTTGTTCTTAATGAGATTTTTCACCTTGGTGAGTTTGTGACAGAAATCAATAAGCGGGTTCCCCATAAAAGGTGTCATAAAGACATTAAGAATTATGTCCCAATAACCATCCCTATGAGTCTAAAAGTTTTTGAATTGGAACCATTTAATGCGGGCTAGATCAAAATTATTATAGCTATCTTCACCATCAAAAACTGAGTGCGAGGATAAAAACCAGGGGTTGGATAAAGCATCCGCTTGAATCCTGTTTTCTAAAATACCAATCATATCAAGATGATGGCTTTTAGCAAGTTGCTTGCAAGTGAGGACCTTACTAGAGTTATTAAAGCCCCTTATATTCCAAGATGCAATATTGGGAAAAATCATTGAGATTTAGTGAATGATTGTGGGCCTTTCCTTGGGTGCGTAGTTCTTGAGCTTTTCTGTTGAGAGGTGGTGTTAGTGATTTGACTAGACTTTTCAAAGTTACCTTTAGATAATGCAGAATTATC
Organism: Dendrobium nobile; assembly: GCA_022539455.1. Taxonomy (NCBI): domain Eukaryota; kingdom Viridiplantae; phylum Streptophyta; class Magnoliopsida; order Asparagales; family Orchidaceae; genus Dendrobium; species Dendrobium nobile. The sequence goes on along the minus strand of CM039735.1, from coordinate 94,361,232 downwards.
CTAAAGAGTCTCTCCCAAAGGATTTTGCTCAGGCTGCATAACTACGAGAGCATCAAACTTATTTGGAGAAATAATGTGGGATGGTCCTGTTTCAAATCCTGATGGGATGATAGTTGTCAAAATAACTTCTTCTATTGGAGAGTTAAGATTTGGAATATTGGCAGGTAGAGAAGGCGGATTTGGGATAGAGATGGAGGGATGAGGGTGTGGAGCCGAAATAGAATTGTTAACATGAATGCTTGTCTATTTCTCAGGTTGAGGAGGCGGGAGCAGTGACTGCGACTGAGGCTGAGTGGGCTGCAATTGAGGTGGCTGAGAAGGCTGATTTAGAGATGGCTAAGGCTGATGTTGTGGTGACTTGGGATGCGATTGGGTGGTTGATGGTTGTGGAGAATGTGGTTGAGAGGGTTTCGGGGATTGAGAAAAAGGGTGTTGTTGATTTAGAACCATCTGAGAACGGATTTAAGGATTTTGTAATCTCGGCTGAGGGGGACGACTTCTACTTGCTGCAGCCCAAAATTGAGACGCCCTGGGATCTCTAGAAGGACGTCTCCCTCGATTAGAGTTAGGAACAGAGCTTTTTGTCACTTGCTCAGAAGGAGGTTGAGAAGAGCATGAGCTTGACATGTGTATTAATGAACCACAAAAATCGCACGGTGTAGGACGCCATTCATATTGTATTTTCAAGTGCATGATTTCATCTTCAATTGAAATGGGGATAGAGTCTGGGTAAACAGTCTTATTATTCACCTACACACAAACCCTAGCGTATGTGAGGCGACTTTTCTGCGTAGTGAGCGCATCCACAACAAGCGGTATGCCTATTTTGCTAGCAATCAGTGAAATCCCTTCAGAATTCCAGCAACATAAGGGGAGATCTATAATTTTGAACCAGATAGGAATAGATGTGAAATTCTCCCTTTGAGGTCTAAACTTTGGAGACCATTTTTGCAGTATAAAAGGCTTTCCTAGAAAAATCAAACCCCAACTGACCATGCCATCTCATGATCTAGAGATGAGGAAAACTTAATGAGAAAGAAACCATCGTTCATATTAAAAAGTTGGATATTACCTTGCAAGCTCTAAGTTTTCTTGATAGCAGCTAGAAGCGCTTCATAATAAGGTCTTCTTCCAACCGAATACCCTTCCAGAGATAGCGACCATTCATCCGCAGTTGCATCCTGTGGGCTCCGAAAATTCGGCCTCGGCCTCCGCTCGCTTTTCTTATTCGGCGAGGGAGTTTTAACGAATTAAGTTCCGAGGTAAATTTTGGAAGGCAGATGGGTTTGTAGATAAGACACTACCCAGAGATTTCGCCCTCATTTTGCGAGGACTTTATGATCTGAGTTCTGGTTTCCTATAGGCGCAAGCCCCTATAGTTAATTACCCCTCCCGATCACGAGAGAGAACTTTCGATTAAGGCTAGTCGTCAATCAGATACGTAGAGAATACGTGTTATCTGGCATATAGTAGCAGCAATTGGTTTTGATGTTGGTAGAATCTGGATTTGGAAATTTGAGAATTGGGTTTGGAAATAGTTGGAGAATTTGGGAATTTGGAAAGGGTTTGAAAAGTTTGATACTTAAAATAGAAACTTCACCATCTAACACTTAAAGCGGATGGTGGGGGAATGGATGATGGACCCGATCAAGATCCCATGGTTCCGTCATCCCGGGCCATCGTGGTCCCTGGTCTACTTAGTCAGAGGAGGTAGTCGACCCAACCTGACAGAAGGATCCTTGTCGGCAGCCATGGGTTGCTTCGTCCAAGGGGACCTTGTAGACCGGGGTTGGATGTTTGTCTAAGGGGACAAATTTGAATCCACCTTAGCTTACAGAGGGCTTTGTGCCCTATCAATCATATCCTATTGATTCATATCTCAAGGATTTGATGCCATAAGGAACGTATCGGCGCTGGCCATAACCGCTATCTGTGGTGCCATTTGGAGGCAAAACCACTCGGTTCAGAGGGCCCCGGGTCATAACCGTTTATCCTGCGGTGCCATTTGGCGGCGAACCGCCGGTCAGAGGACACGTACCACGTCCTTACTGGCAGGAGATTGTTTGAGAATGGATCCTAGTGATATTTTCGACTAGGCATTTTGCTCTTTTGTGAGCTGAAATAGTTTTTGATTTGTCCGCCTCGACAAACTATTGCGGAGGGCGGATGGATTTTGCTTTAAGTATTTATTGGATTTATTTCATTTTAAATATTTTTTTGGAGATTTTGGGATTTTTTGGATTTTGGATATTTGGGAAACATTTGAAAAAAATTTGGGAACCCCTCCGGTTGAGATAAACAATCAACACGGCCATCATCGGGGTGTTTGGGGGTATTCCCTTTATGGATTGAACCTTGTCAACTCTGTCGGGCTGTCGACAGAGGATCGGGTTTCGTAGGCTTTGTGCCCTCGAAAGTGAATTCTTTTGATTTTAGGCATTGGAGGCCTAATATGACTGTATTAAAATAAATATTCTGGTCGCCACGACCACATATTTATTTATTGGTTCGAACCTTATCGACTCCTATTAATCCGTATAGGAGGATCGGGTTCGAGCCTGAATTCACTTGTCAACCCGCGCAGCATCCCTAGACGTCACGTGCATACCAATAACACGCTCGCCGGAGCTCATGCGGGTTTGGGGGCATTTATAATTAAACCCTGTCGATTCCTTTTTACCTGTTAAGGAAGATCGGGTTTAAAATTTAATAACCCGCGTAGCATCCCTAGACGTCACGTGTATACCAATAACACGCTCGCCGGGGCCCATGCAGGTTAAGCTTGTATTTTCCCCTTTAGTGTACCTATGTGTATACAGATTACTATGCACGTGTGGGGGTATTTATTTTAGACTTTGTTGACGCCTTCTGTCTGCTTGTACAATGATTGCAGATCCGGTGGCGTGGCATTGTTGTCTTGATATCGACTCCCCCTTTTCTCATTCACCGGGGGTAGGGTTCTTCTTGACTTTGAAGTTTGCTGCCCTGCTTTGGAAAGATCTCCTTTCAAGATCTTTAGTATAGTGGACTTGCGATTTTTTGATATTTGTGGAGGCTAGAGTTGTTTCCCTTCTTGAATACAGGATCGAGAAGATCTTGATCACCATTGTCGTAGGTGATATCTACACTTGTGCCCACAGTGGTTCGCTATGCTTACGAGGTTTTTACTGTTGTTATCCACAAGTGGCTTGTAGTCATTTGCGGGGGACCGTTGTATCAGCTACGGGCTCCTAAGAGCATTCGTAGGAGAACCTTTGCTTTTGCATTGAAACCACCTTTCACCAATCTCAGGTGGGCTTTGAGTGATTGCATTTTCTTATAGGGGACGGGTCCTCCACTTTCGATCTACAGGGGGACTGTTGCTTGCATAACAGGTCTTTGATTGTAACATGTAGATGATAGTTGTGCATTTCGTGTTTGACTGATATCATTAACAAGTCATATATGTTTGAAGACTTCTTGCTGCTAGTCCTTTGCATGCATCAAATGTTTGTATTCATTTGAGAATTTAAGATTTTCATATTTTTAAGAGCATGAAGACTCAATTTCTTGCTATCCGTATTGAACTCAAGTGTTTATTCAGGATCTTCTGAAGTTCTTTTGAGTCTGGTTGCATGTTCAATTTTATCTTGCGCCAGTTTAAATGTTCAACTTGAGTGACTGAGTCCAAATCTAGTTCTTCTTGATTGAGTTTGATTGAAGTTCCATTTGGTTCAAGTAGAGTGCAATGTCAGAGTTCACTTGCGAGTACAATTCCATATCAAAACGGTTCAAGTTATGGCATATTCCTTAAAATTCCATTTGAAGTTTTGACATCATTTTCAAGTCAAGTTCTTCTTACTTGGTTCAAACCAAGTTCACTATAGTTGTCCAAATTTTGTGCAAGCTTGAGTTCAGTTTGTTCTTCTTGAGTTCATGTATGAGTTCAAATTGAGTTCCTGTTCATAATTCTTTGCTCTTGCTCGAGTACAAGTGTAAGTCCTTGTTCAAATGGTTCAAGTCAAGTCTTTGTAGCCTCTTGCAAGTATCTTTGAAGGACATCAGCAGCGGATGAGTGTCTCTTCCTTCATTACATGAGGTTGAGAGTTTGGTGCTGGATGAAGCTCACGAATAGGTGGCCTTCACACGGTATGGATCTCTGCTGCTAGAAATGTTTAGTTGTGGAGAGGGCTCGGTTTTGATGGAGAGGAAGTCCGGCTGAAGCAGCGAAGAGGGAAGAGACTGCGGCTTTCATGTGGAAGAGTTGAGGGATCACGTGATGCCTTCAACCAGCTTGCTTGAGTCGGACCGAGAGCTGTAAAGTGGAGGAAGGATTTAGAGATGAAGAGCTGTGAAAGAGCTCTCGACCTTGGCTGGATGGGATGAGAGAAAACTATAAGGGAGGATTTTTAGGTTCTGAGTGAGAATAAAAAAAAAGAAATGATGGAATCATTTGTCCAAGGTAATCCCCTGGATTTATGGGATATTTCAGCAGGATTTATGGGAATTGATCGGAGTTCTCAGAGCAGAATATCTGAGGTCTGAAGTTTGCATTAAATGTGATACGAGGTTTCATTTTGACTTTGGATTTTATAAGATTTAATAATAATATTAAATAATAGAATATTTACATTAATATTATTAATAAATCTGAATGGCATGGGTGTGATGATTGTCCCAAAAATGCATCATCTCGAAATATGTGTGATCGCCTCAAAATTTGTATGTATTTCACCTCGTTTAACGTGTCAATTTTGTCGAACATAGACATTAGGCAAATTGGTTGTCTATTTAGGGTATTGCTGATGTCCCGATCGCAACGGCGCTGTCTGTTTTGCGATCGGACGTCATTCGAGCGTCGTCGAGTCCCCATTTCCGTCATAACGCATGTCTTCGCAATATATCTAAATTGCCTTTGACATTTGCGACACCGCCTCAAACAATCCAATTTAATCAAATAAAATATATATTTCTAATGTCGACGACGTTCTGGATGCAATGGAGCTATCCGTTCATCAATTGGAGGTCATTTGAGTATCGTCGAGGCCTCGCTTCTTTCATAGCGCATACATTTACATCATATTTGAGCATCCTTTGAAATTTTTCAACGCTTCAGACGATCCAAATTTATTAAATAAAATATGTATTCTGAATATCAACGATGTTCCGGACGTAATGGCGTTGTCCGTTTGTCAATCGGACGTCGTTCTAGTATCGTCGAGGCCTCATTTCCGTCGTAATGCAGGCCTTAATATCATATTTGCATCGCCTAGAAATTCACCGCCATCTCGGATGATCCAAATTTATCAAATAAAATATATTTTCTGAATGTCGACGACGTTCCGGACGCCATGGCGATGTCCGTTTGTCAATCGGATGTTATCTGGGCATTTTCGAGGCCTGATTTCCTTGAAATGCACGTCGTCTCGAAATTCATGTCACTCACTAGGATGATCCAAATTGAACAAGTAAAATACAGTTTTTGAGTATTTGTAATGTTCTGAACACAATGACGAAGTCCATTTGTTAATCCGACATCGTTTGATTAGCCTCGCGCTTTAATTTCGGGTGTCGGCCGTCCCTTTTGACCGATCTCATCCGATTCAATTGCGAGGGGCCTCGACCCAGCAGAGTTCGATGTCCTGATCGCAACGATGTCGTCCGTTTAGCATTCAGAGGTGATTTGAGCCTTTAAGTGATATGTGGTGCTAAGGCGCGTAATGTTTTATTCAACAATTGGGGTCCTTTATCGTGTAGTTTGAGGTATAGGGGTCAACACATCCGTTTTGGCTTTGGGAAAAACAATGACTTCATCTTGGGTGTGGAGGAATGAGATGGGTAGATCTTTGCAGGAGAAGCAGGACGGGTTAACAATGTTCGACCAGTCACGCGGAGGGTTAGGAGAAGGGGGAATGGAGGAAGAGGAGGATAAGGGAGGGAAGTCTTGGATGTTGAGGGAGGAGCCATAGAGAGGGAGAGCCCCTTAGGGCGGGAAGATGGGGAAACACAGGGCAGAGAGGACGACTATGGAGAGGCTGCTAGGGCAGGAAGCAAAAACCTAGCGATGATAATCTGAACGCCTGCAGCGTTATGTGAATTTCCCATTACATTACATTATTTCTTTATGACTGTGCCATAGAAACATTCATGGTTTATAGTGCCCGCTGTTTATGTGTCATAGCACTCCCTAGTTTTTATTAATTATTAACTAAAGAAACTAATTTTCAGCCCTAAACTTGTAATAAAAGGTTGAAATCAGTAATTCCAATTTCCGAGTTCTTTGTCATGCCCCATTCTGGATAGCAAAGTTTGGCAATCTATTGGCTTAGCTTGTTAAAGTTTATACTGAGTGTAAATATGACGATGCGCCATCACTTATTTTCTTGAATGAATAGAAAATACAGAACTATAAAAATCTTTTTTAGACTTAAGAATGAAAGATTGGATCACTTTGCATCCAACCTGAAATAGAAATGTTACATTAACTTTAAAATTTCGATAGAAAAGAACTCTTCACTTTCTTTTTGTCTAATATTGCTTCTTACGCTCTACCAGGAATATAATTGGTTGCTAAAGCTTGAATCAACTATTAACATTGTAATTCCCCCTAACAATCCAGATTCTAGAGTAAACTATTAATAGCAGGAATATTTTTTAGATCAGACAACTAAAAAGGGGCTCTTCTTGCATCAGGATGCTATTTTTACGTGAGAATTGAATAAGTTTCTTCATTTTTAATAGGCAATCGATCTCATTAAATGCTTTGAATCTTCAATAAGTTGTGGCTTACCCTTATCCACCGATGGTGGTAAAATTTGTGTGTGATTGATTATTAAATTGTGGATTGTTTTCTTTTTCTAGCCCACAAATATGAGGACAAAATTTGTTCTCAGCTCAATCTAAACATGCGGCATGGGCGTAGCTGTCTTCATTTAAAAGTTATACTCAAATAATCATTGGATTTATCATTCTTTGTATTGAACTTGCATAATGCCCTTTTGGCTTTTTCCCATCCCTTGGATTCATTGTTATGTTACGTGTAAGATACATGAACTATATTTCCTTAAAGGTATGATAAAAGTATTCTCATGAGGTTATCTATGGTTTTGCTTATAACATTTTTCTATAATCCATAATCGTGTTGCAAATTTTTTTTTTAAATGCTATCTCAGTATTTCTGAATCTCCATAGGTTAGATTAGCTCTTATCAGACTTTAGAGAGGGTAGTTTAGCCTTATATTTTCTTACCTTAGCCGTCCATATGTAATGTTTTTTGTAATTCTTATGTTTAGGTGGTGGTTTTTTTTTCCTTGTCCTTTTTCTGTTTTGGTGGTTAATTCCTAGGAATTTATCATATCATACTTTCTAGTATAATTTTTTTAGAAGATGTATTGTTATCCTTTATCATGCTTTCTTCGTCACTCAAATATGTTATTGATGTTGATTCTCTCTTGCCTGTTATTTTGATGTCTTTGGAGATATTGAGATATAATGATGTCTATTTTATATTTCAATTAGGGTTTGTTTCCACGGGCGAAGTTGCTCCTGACAATTGGAGGGACATTTTTTTTGGGATTTTGGCCTTTGATCTTGATCACCGTCTCTGCTTTTGCAGCCCTGTACTTTGTAAGTTTTGAAATCATCCTTTCTTGGTTAATTTTATTGTAGAATTCTATTTTTTTTAAGAACATTCTAAAAACAAAAAACAAAAATTTCTAGTTATTTGTAGGGAAAGAAAATAAAATCTTATTTTTGGACCAAAAAAAAAAAAAGAATATGAAGTCTTAATGATACTCATGCTTTATTGTAATTGCATTGAAATTGTCCTGCATGTGCACCTTTATGCCTATTCATAGATCTTTTCTGATGGCATGTTCACATTGAATTGCATATGTTGGCAGTGTAGCTAAATTTGTTAAGGAGTTTGATTTTTCTACTTTCCAACTCTCTGATGTATATTTCCTTAGCTTGGGCGTTTTATGTATCTTATTATTTTGTATATATTTGGGGACATTTAGATGAGATTTTTTGCCTAAACAAGAATTTTGTTTTGACAATTTAATGATGTTACATTCGTTAAAGAGATATGGAGGCTTGTGCTAAATGTTAGTGGGGTTAGATCATAATGGATTCATGATAGTTATGATGTTGGCTTCACATCATGAGGGAAACCAACTACTACAATTAGAATAGGAGTGTGCATTTGGTTGGTTTGTTTAATTTGATTACTAATGAAATTGAATCAAACTTTAACTTTGTAAATTCGGTTGGTTTTAAATAAACTGAAATATAATTACTCCTACAAGTGAATTAAATTATTTCTAGCTTAAATAGTATGTATTAAGAAGAATGCTAGTAATATTGCTAAAATTTATAATATTGACATGTAAAATAAATAATAGTCATATTAACTATCGTTTGTTCATATACAACTCATAAGCTTTGTTAATTTAATGTTTAAATAAATTCGTATAATTAAATTTTTATTTGTTTAATTTTATCCAAAAATTGAACCAATAACAAAAAAATTAAAAAAAAATTACACTCAATAATTAAATCAATACTTTAATAGTCAAAACAAACCAAACCAACAAGATAAAATTTGTTCGATGCAATTTTTTTTTTATTTATCCAAACAATGCAAACTCCTAATTAAAGCATTGGATTGCAAAAGTTTCAGAAGATTTGCAAGTTTACATTGATCGCTGAACAGGATTAGACCATATCGAACCAAATAGACTAGATGACCATTACTCTCTTCTTAATGATTATAGGACATTAAGGGTGGTACAACCATAGTGAGAAATGAGGAAATGATTGAAGAGACTTTCTGTTTTCTTGAACATATGAATCTAGTAAGGATATATTTTGAGAATTCTAGAAGTTTGAAAACTTTTCATGGTAGAAGAAGTTAATTCCCATAACTTTATTTTGTACTTTTTGTTAAACTAGTTTATTCTTGAACTTTAATAAGTGAGTGATGTTTACCCTTGATTGCAATAAAACTTCCACTTTAAGACAAATTTTTTGGCAAAACCTCTTCTTGGCTTGCAACTATCCCTACCCTTCTCCTTAAAGCCACTAAACATCATTTATCCTTCTTTCTCTGGTAACCTTACACACATCATATATCCTTTTTCCCTATGACAAATTGCCCTAATATTTTCTCATTCAGGATTCTACAAGTTCAAGGCACCAAGAAGGACTGAGTTGAGTTTGCATTTTTTACAATTTTAGGATTTCTTTGAAATCTTACCAATCCAGTTTCACACTATATTCGTACTAAAGAACTTAAATAATGGAATTCTATGCATAAGGTAATATGAATAAGTAAATCAAACTAATTAAACATGCTTACAATATATATATATATATATATATATATATATATATATATATATATATATATATATATATATATATATATTGTGGCTTTTTGCTTGACATGTGCAATAACCACAGTACCCTTAATTCATTTCCAAATGTCTGTGCCAAAGTTCAAGTTGCGTCCTTGTTTTCAAGACATTCAATGGAGATCAAATTCCTATGCTAATTCTTGAATATGTTACAACTTATGAAAATTCTACATAGTTCTATTGGCGATTTTGATTTGAGCATCACCAATTCTCACAATATTGGAGGGTTCATCATTAATATGATATTGTTTTTTCGTAGTTTCCAACTTAAAAATTACACAAACTATTTATATTTGGTAAAGCTAAAAGATGTGCATGAATTGAAGAACTAGGACTCGGTGGAACCATCAACACTAATGATTAATGCAACTTGAATCACCTTTGTGCCTTTATTCATTGAATCTTCGTTTTTGTTTAATTTTCTTCTATTTTCTTTAAGGGTTATCTCTTTTCATGAGAATGGCTTTGCCATATTGCCAGCATAGGTCGCTGATATTGACTTTTTATTTAATAGTTGTAAATTCTCTCAACTTAATGACTTTTTTTGTACTTCTTCCTCTGCCTTAAATATTGAAAGCCTTTATTTGGTTCAGTAAAAGTAGATGTATGACTGCCCATATGTCTGCCTAGAAGTTTCAATTTGCTTGGTTCATGTACATCAATTTTGTCTCCAAATTTTGGCAAATAAAGCTTATTTTGATACAACTTATCTTCAATTATCATCTTCCAGGATCCAAAATCTTTTACATTGAACTTAGTGTTCTTGACATTTCTATTATCACCATCCATTGCTTGCACTCTTTCCTCGAAGTTTCAATACTAGCTTCAATACGAATTATTGGGAAAGTAGCGGAGTTTTAAAAACGAGGATTAAAAAAAGTACTTAAAAGGAAAACTCAAAATAGATGGCAAGAGAAATTATGTTTTTGGTGAGATTTATCTTAACTGCATTCGCATCAACACAGAGAAAAGATTTCTCCATTATTCATAATTTTATATTCCACGTGGTCATTTCAATATAGTGAAGGATTATAAATGACCAATATAAAGTTATTGGATTTGATTACATAAAAAAGCTTGTTTTGTATGCTTATTTACACCAGAAATGTTTTCTAGCAACTCCCTGGTCAATAGAGCATCACATCTTTTTCGGAAATCGCAACAATTGCCTATTGCTCCACCACACTTGCCTATGATGCTACTATGTTATCCTACGGCACTACTATGCCTTAAACAGCATGCAGAGAGGATGATAGTTTTTCTTTTCTTTTTATCTTCCTTCTTCATCCTCTATTTTTATTATCTATTTTTGTTGTTGGTTCTCACCCTCTACTCCGTCCACCTCTAATATATCATTTTTAGAATCATGTCTCTGCCTCTCTCCATTCCTATTTATAATCAATTTTCTTCTTATAGTCTTAGAATTTTGTTGTTTTCGAGAAGAAATCTCTTTGACTCCATATAAGCAACTTCTGTGACTTTTAGAACAAGTCGCCTTAAATCATATAAGAATATGATTGCTTTGAAACATGAGTTTGTTTTGTGGATTCTGCTATAGAAAGTGAAATCTAGCTAAGATAATCGTGTTTTAGAACAAGAAATGCTGATAATTGGTTATAGTGATGGTGAAAGGATGAGGGGCTAATGACCACCTGCCTTTTGTATGAAGTCTAGTTGAATGCTTAATTATTGCATTTATCATCTTCTTGGCCAACATTGATTATTTGGGAATACATATAGTAGGTATATTTATGGTGGACACTGACATTTTTTTAATTATATATTGTAGTGATATCAACATGGCAATCATTATTTTTTTAATATGTCATTGTTGACCCATGCACTAAAACACACGAAAAGGAGGCGAAATCGACGACAGTTGACGGGCGCGACACATTACTTAAGTGGCTAGACGACTTTTGATTGTCAAACGGACTTCGTCGTTGAGATCAGAATCTCAAATTTACCTAAGAGGGAGGCCATTGTAGTCAAATCGGTCAAAATTTATGACCGACACCAGAAAATGATGCGCGACATTGCCCAAACGTTGTTTGCTCGCAAAAAGAATTTCATCGTTGCGTTCGAAATGTCCTAATCATTTTATAATAACTATAATATTGCCTAATGATCTCACGAGGAAAAATCAGAGCGGATCTCAAGACGAAGACATGCATTTCGAGGCGATGATGGCACAAATTATGAAATGTTGGCACACAAATCGATGCACAAAACTTGAGGAACTTTATTCCTACTCAAATCCTCGAAATCCTGCTTTAAATCTGGCCTAAATTTAGGCTCAAATCCCGCTTACATGTTGTTCGGCGCCACTCGCATCTCTTCCCGTGAGCTCGCTTCGATTACCTATTAAAACAGCGACAAGCGGAGCTCTCTGTTCGATTCCTTCCAAGCACGAACTCCCTGCTTCTCCCAACCACTCTGCCGACCTCCTACATCTGTCCCAACCTCTAGCTGGTCCCGACCTCAGCCACCCGTTCTCCTTCAATCACGATCTGACTTCCACAGCAGCTCCAGCCCTCCACCTAGCCAATCAACGCTCCAGCCCACTCGACGACCCACACAATTCCCACGCCAGTTGCCTGATAAGCCTCCAGTCGAATCCCTTCAATTCTCCAGCAGACCCGTTCGACTTCCCACCTCCTCTTCGCACCTAGCTCTCCTCCTTCCTAGTCGCAATCCCCTGCCGTGAAGCCTCCCAAGCCTGATTTCCTGACCTCTCCACTCTCTCGACTACAGTAAAAACAAGTCCCAGCAACTCCCCTCTCCATCCCTCTGTCTGCACCCAACAGCAACCGAATACCAGCAACCCCCTCAACGTCCGATCTCCCCGCCACATACGCTGAACTTCATTTCCCTACAACCTCTGGTTGCTCATGAGGCTTTTTCTACTCAAAGTTCTCACACAACAGCCTTCTCCTATCAAGCCCAAGTCCCGTCACTTCCACTCTTCCAATCCAACTTAAAAACCCTCATCTTCTAGCAGCCCAATCTCCATACAGCCCTCACAGCCCATTGTACTGGGCTGATTTTGGTGCTGTGCAGCACTTGGCCTATGAACCACTCAGCCCTCCTATCCTCCTCATAGCTCTACCTAAAGCAGCCCATCACTCCACTAATCAGCCCGCTTCATAGTCCATGCTTTACACTCCTTCCTCTCAACATACAGCAATCCCACTCAGTAAATCAAATCAGCCCCCACATAAAACAACACTTAAACCTACTCAAAACAGCACTCACGCCCATCTACAACCCACTATCCTCACATTTTCCCAACAGCCCCTATTCTTCACCCACATCCAAACAGCAACCCTCATTAATCTCTCTCCCTCTCTACATTATTTTTAAAAAAAAGAGTAAAGAGAGTAAATTTGAGTGCGCCCCAGCTTTTGCGCACTCTGCCGTCACCTCCATCGCCTCAACATCATCATCGTTGCTCCGCTCACTAAGGTATAATGTCACATAAACTCAAAAACCCTCAAATCTTGTTTTCAATGCTTGCGGCGCAACGAGCAGGCCACATATACACATTTTTCTTAGTGTGGTAGAATGGAGCTCAGTACGACACTTGCAGCGAAGTGGGTAGGCCATGTACACTTTTTTCTTAACATGACGGAGACACTCCTAAGTAACCGTGTGCGTTCTTCTATGCATATGGGGAAATATGCGAGCTTCAATACAAGTAACCTCAAAGATCCATACACGCTTTTCGTAGTGTAGTGTGATAAAAGATATCGGTCACGGTGTCACCCGACATCTACTATACATGAGTTCCGTAGCATGGTGGGAAGGCCCAACTCTCTAAATTCTCATAAATGGTAGAGATGTCGGGAGGCTACCGAAATTCAAAATTGACTGGGAACAAAACTTGAACAAAAATACATTGGGCTTAAATGAACTACAAGGAACCAAACTTATACTCAAACTCACAAAGAGCTGGACCTAATATCTAAAATGATGTTCGCAAATCATACAACAACAACAAGCCTTTATCGAGCTATGTGGGGTCTGTTACATGAATCTTTTTTCTCCATTATGTACTGTTAAGAGTCAAATTCTCATTTAAATCTAATAAAGAAAGGTTATTTCTAATATTTTCTAAGTTTTTTTAGGCCTACCTCAACTTTTTTTAACATAAGTCAAATCTAATACATCTACTTTCCTAATCAGGTCATCGGAAGACTGTTGTTTTATGTGACCAAACCATCTAAGACAACTCTCTCTAATCTCATCTTCCACTGAAACTACTCCCAACCTTTTCTAAAAATAAAATGACAAAAAATGAATATAAACATACTAGTAAGGGCTTGTAGTGGACAAAACACCAAGAACAATTGGCTTGCAAGCATTGATCAATAAGAATAAACGGGAGTATGACAATCTGACTGCAAGCCATAATATGGAACCCCTAATAGATGCTATAACTTACATACGAACAACTTGAAACTTGTAATATTGATATCAGTCATCCCGTAAGCCCTATGCATTCCTCCACTTCAACCATCCAATTTGAATCTACTAATAATATTCCCATTTATTTCACCATTACTTTGAATAATAGACCCAAGATATTTAAAATGTGTACTTCTATTAATGACTTGATCGTCCAAAGTCACAATCCCCCCACTAGATCTATTATTACTAAAACTATACTTCATATATTCAGTTTTAGATCTTCTCAAACGAAAGCTTTTAGACTCAAAGGTTGACCTCCATAATTCAATTTTATCTTTAACTCCCTCTCTAGTCTTATCAACAAGAAGAACATCATCATCAAAAAGAATACACCAGGGTACAACCTTTTAGAAATGTCTAGTGAGAACATCCATGACTAAAGAAAAAAGATATTAGACTTAACCTGGAAAATTAATTGTGCAGAAGATGATTTTTTTTTTCATATAAAAGTTAATATCTGTCTCGATATGTATGCATGCATTCTGGTTCATGAGCACGCCCAGTACTTTTTTTTTTTTTGGGAAAGATTGGGCAAAAGCCCCTATATTTCATAAGAAATAAAAGTTACAATGAAGAATGAAAAACAGCCAAAAGAAAAACTCCACCACAATAGCAACATACAAAAGCTATGAGGGGCAACTATAAAAGAGAGCAAAAATACATGTATACCACCCAGTAAAAGCAAAAAAAGTTATATCTTGAGCCAAAACTGGTAGTTACATCTATCAACATCAGCAAAAAAGCCACAGCAGTCCAAATCTGCCTCCAGAGATGCACATCAGAGAGAATCCCGAAATCCATTCCAAGCAAAGCCCTGCAAGGAAGAAAGAAAGAAATAACCAGCTCCCGATACCAGGAGACTGGACTCAGAGAAGAGATAGTGTCCCTGGTTGCCCAAAGACCCTCCGAGGAACACATATTGGGGAGCATCATCATCGTCCAGTCCCCAAAAACCCCAGGCCAATCGTTGGGACAGGAACCAAAAGGTAACAACCAATTACAGTTTATCCAGCAAAACATCAGCATTTTTCCATTTTAACAACTTCTCAAACATTACTCTTTTAATGCTCAGCAAAACAGTGGTAAAACATTGCATTTGACCACTAAATCTTCTACAATTCCTTTCTTTCCAGATAAAATAAATACTGCAGCAAACCGCCAACTTATAAAAGTTCAGATCAGACACATTAGCACCGAATTTAGCAATCATCCAGTCATATAATTGCAATATAGTTGGTCTGAGAAGAAAAATATCAACCCCAGGAATTAAGCATCTTAAGATGGAAAAAGAGTAAGAGCAGTCAAAGAAAATGTGGTTAACAGTTTCATCACCAATGTTGCAAAGACTACAGGATTTGGGTATCAGAATATGCCTAATTCTTAAAGCATCCGCAGTCTTCAGGCCTTCCCGTAAAGCCAGCCACACAAAAACAGCATGCTTAAGAACATATTTTTTATGCCAGACAAGTTTATACCAAAAGCAGTCACTGTAATCATTATAGAATTCTTTGATAAAAAGCTTAAAATGAAAGCAATTTTTATCTTTCCATAGCAAACAAGGCCCCTCACCCTCCTCAATACTGACTTGGCCCAGAATCTGATGATACAGAGGTGGAATAACCCCATTAAAATCCCAACCATTCACAGAAATAATGTTGTTCAACATTATATCCGGCAAACCAAAGTTTTCCACCATACCACATAAATTCCCCAGCGTATTATTAAAGCACCAGTGATCCCACTTAAGAGAAATGGGAGAATTTTTATAAATTCTAAACTGAAAAGAAGATTTAACACTATTAGCAGTGCAGCAAATAGATTTCCACAGTTTTGAAGCAGCAAAGGTCGGGGGCTTCCAAGGTGAACAATACTTGGCCAACAACCAGCAAGCTAGGGGAGAAGCAGTGTTGTACATTTTAAAAATAACAGAGCAGTTGAATGCAAACTGCATAGCATTGATAGAATAGATCCCCAAACCACCTTTGTCTTTAGGTAAACAAATTTTATCCCAAGAAACCATGTGTAGCTTCTTATCAGAGTTTGAGTTGCCAAAAAACAAGAATCTAGAGCACACTTTCTTGAAAACCTTGTGAACAGATTTAGGTAAAATAGACCCCCTAATCCAGTAAGCAATAGTGTTTTGTATAGTGAACTTGAGGTATTGAAGTCTGCCCGCAAGAGATAAGAGATTTGCTTTCCAACCATTAAGTTTAAAGTTAATACTATCTAACAAAGGCAGATAATCAGCAACATTGAGCCTATAAAAGGATAGTGGAATCCCCAAGTATGTGATCTTTGAAACAATGGCGTGAATGGATAGCAAATGACAGACCTCAAGCTTATTAATCACATGCTTAGGGAACATAATAGAGCATTTATCATGATTAATAAAAAGACCAGAGGAATCAGCAAAATCATTAATAACAGAGGCAAGAATAAGACAATTCTCCCTAGAAGCCTCACCAAATATTAAGACATCATCTGCATACAGGAGATGAGAGAGCTTAAAATTCCCATAGGAGATACCTTTAAAACCTCTACCATCCAGCAAGTTAGAGAAGGCATCCATCACAAAACAAAAAAGGTAGGGGCTAAGAGGACACCCCTGCCTCAGACCAGCAGTAGAAGGAAAAAAACCTTCAAGAGCCCCATTTAAGATAATAGAGAAGTTGACATCAGAGACACAGGCCTTAACCCAATTAATAAAAGTAGACGGAAAACCTTTTTGACAAAGTCGAGCAAGAAGGAAATCCCGGGAGACAGAATCAAAAGCTTTCTTTATATCCAGCTTGGCACAAAAAATTTTTTCCCCACCACTTTTACCAGCATGAAATAAAATATCATTAGCAAGAAGAATGTTGTCAGTAGACACCCTGGAATTCACAAACCCTGCTTGATTATCTTTAACAATCTGATTCATATACGGCTTGATCCTAGAAGCCATAATTTTGGCAATGATCTTGTAAAGCACATTACACAAAGCAATCGGCCTATAATCAGAAATATTAGACGCATTTTTCTTCTTAGGAACAATAGCTAACGCAGTAGCCTTTACACCTCTAGGAAGATAACCTTTAATGAAAAAAGATCTTATGGCCCTACAAACAAAAGGACCAAGAATGTGCCACCCAGTTTTATAGAAGTGAAAGTTTATACCATCAGGACCCGGGGCTGACTTAGAAGAACCAGAGAAAACTGCTTGTTTAATATCACCATCAGTCACAAAAGAGGTAAGAGATAATACCTGATCAGCAGACAAGACATTCCCCACAGGGAAAATAGCCATATCCTTATTTCTAGGAGGGATAGGATTATACAGATCTTGATAGTAATTGATGATAGTAGTAGTAACAGCCAAAATAGAAGATTGAGAATCAGGATTGAGCAGATTAACAACCGATTTCTTACTCCCCATTCTAATCCTAATTTTAGCATAGAGGAATTTAAGATCATCTTCACCATGTTTCAACCAATTAACTTTGGCCCTTTGGATTATCCAGGAAGCTTGCAAAGACATAAACTCAGCCAGCTTGATGTTATTCTCCTTATAAGATTGATTCAAATGCAAGCTGGATGGATCAGAATGGAGAGAATCCAACATAGATTGTTGAGAAGCATGAAGGTGTTCAATATGTCTGCTAACACAAGAGGAAGAAGCCCACGGCTGGACTTTAATTTTCTGTTTGAGACTTCTCAGAGAATTACAAAGATTAATCAGAGGATTTCCCGAATGCGGCAGGAAAAGGTTCTCAACAAGGAGAGACCAGTAATCATCTAACGTAGTCCAATAGTTCTTGAATAAAAACCTGTGCTTAGACTGTTTTTGAGTGCCAGACAACAGAAGAGTCGGGGAATGATCTGAACAAGAAGGACTCTGAAAAGAACAGAAGGAATCAGGGTAAGAGTTCAACCAGGAATCATTTACCAATACCCTATCAAGTTTGATGTGAATTGGATTGTCCTGACGTTGATTAAACCATGTGTATTTACACCCAATAGAATGCAGATCCAGGAGACAATTGTTAAAAATCATAGAGTTGAAATCTAACAAGGCATTCTGATGAATATCAGTACCACCCAGCTTCTCATAGGCGTACCTACAGCAGTTAAAATCACCAATAATAGCCCACGGAATATGAGAAGCAGGAGCAACCAAAACGATGTCATTCCACAGAGCTTTACGCTCCTGACTGCTGTTAGAGGCATACACAGCAGAAAGTTGAAAGGAGGTAAAAGAAGAACCAGTAACAAGACCAGAAATCATTTGGGAAGAAAAGAAATTTGGAGTAAAGTTTAATTTAGATGGATCCCACTTTATCCAGATTCTCCCAGAAACCGCATAATCAAAATTGTGGCAGCTAGATTCATTCTGAAATAGGGAGTGAGAAGACTCAAAAAACTGATCAGATAAGGATTGCAAATGAATCCTGTTTTCCAGAACACAAACCAAATCAAGTTTGAAAGAGTCCACAAGACGCTTAAAGCATAAAACCTTATCAGGACGGTTAAAACCCCTGATATTCCACGCCGCAAGGTGTGGAAAAGTCATTTGGACCTGGATGATTTTTGGGTTTTTTTGACCTGCTTACCCTTAGCAGTTTTTTTAGAAGCAGGACTAGCCTGATTGGTTTGAGACTTACTACCCACTGTTTTATGGAGATCTCCAGCTCCTTCCGCCATACCAGTGAAAGAGTTTTCCTCATACACATCATTAACATAAGACTGCAACTGAGAGTCAGACTCAATATTGAGTGCATCAAATCTGTTGGGTGATACAATAGCTTTAGGCGCAGGGTTAATAAAGGGAGGGATAGAGCTAGTGGAGGAAGAAGCAGCTTCGTTGGGAGAGTTTAGATTAGGGATCCCAACCCCGACTCCCACCTGAATAGACTGAGACTCAGTAACATTAGGAACTGGAATAATTTCTTTCGAAGAGGAAGCCAAATTGAAAGGAGGCGGAGAGTGAGGCTGATAGTGTAGATCATTACCTATCACATTAGAAACACCCTGGTCTATAATAGAACCACCAGTAGAAGCAATCAGAGGAAGGGAAGAAATTTCTTTCTCAGCAGGCCGAATTACAGTGTGTTGATTTTTGGAATGGTTGCGATTTTTTGGCCTCCTACTAAAGCTTCTTCCACGATTCTCCACATTATCATTATTCATAACCACATCAGGCTTAGACGGACAAGAGGAGGAGAAGTGCATTAGAGACTTACAGTGAGAACAGGGAAAAGGTCTCCATTCATATTGTACCTTCAAGCACACAACATCCCCATCAAGAGAAACCTTGATCTCCTCAGGATAGGAAGCCGTGCAATCCACCAGAACGCATACTCGCGCAAAGGTAAGTCGAGATTTCTGCTCCGTAAGACTATCAGCAGCAATAGGCACCCCTATCTTACTAGCAATCCTAGAAATCCCTTCCGAATTCCAGCATGCAAGCGGTAAATCATGGATTTTGACCCAAATAGGAACAGTCTTGAAATCTTCCTTCAAAGGTTTGAACTTGGGATGCCATTTCTGCAACACGAAAGGCTTCCCTAACAGGAACCATACACCCCTAGACCAAACCATTTCCAGATCTTCATTACATGAAAAACGTAGAAGGAAAAAACCCTCACTTAAGGAGAGGAGCTGCACCGAACCGATCAAGCTCCATGTCTTCTTAATGGCACCAAGTAAAGCTTCATAGAAAGGTCTCCTACCTATCGAGTAGCCAACCAAACAAAGTTTCCAGTCATCACCCCCTTGAAGAAGCTTCTCCTCAGAAAAAGGGATAACATCAGGCTCCTCAGGAAAGTGAGAGAAGTTGAAAGCTTTGGGAGAGTCTTTTACAGAAGTAAAAACATTAGACCAGTCTCTCGGCACAGAGGAGACCTTCCCTCCAGCAGATGAACCGAGCGGAGGAAAAGCAGAAGATGGAAGAGCAGAATCCATCGAAAAGAGGAGGAAAAATCCTCCGGCCTCGCCGGAGGAAGAGAGAAGAAGAGAGATCAGAAGAGCGCTAGAGGAGGAGCTGAAACCCTAGCCGCTGCCCGTGCAATAATTAGATCACGCCCAGTACTTCAGACGATATAAAAGTTAATATCTGTCTCGATATGACTACGAGAGTCTGTTTGTTGTTTTTATCATATTATTATTGGCCTACTCCATCATATTGTTTATCAACCTTTCAGGTACTTAAATGAAAGGAACATGATAGGAAGTGGATGCAATTTCCTTGAAATCAGCTAACGACAATAAGAAATGAGGAAGAAAAATATTCCAAAACTATTTTTATTACAAGATATATAAAAGAAAATAGTAAGATATAGTTGGATCTTCAATTGGAGAGGAAGATCTGGCTCTTCCAAATCTCTAGCCGCCGGCTAGAGCTCAAATAACATAAGAATAAACTAAATTCAGCAAACTCCCAAAACATCCTCTGAAATCACACTATTTTTTTAAAATTATCTTAATAATTTTATTACATTCTAATTGAAATCACTCTATTGTTAGCTTTAAATAGACTCACATAATTCCCTTCCAAATCAGCCCCCTTTCTTTAAATAATTACCTTTCATATTTGAATTCAAATTAGATTTATTTTCTTAATTAATTTCCGCTCAATTGTAATTAAAACTTTTCTAAACAACCCCCCTTAATACCTCCTTTTTCACTAATTAATTCCCTCATAGATTTTGAATTCAAATTAGATCTTTTGCTTAAATAATTCTCTACCAATTGTGATTTAAACATTCCTAAATAATTTTTCTTTAATTAAGAGCCTTCCTAAACAGCTCCCTATTTATTAGAAAACTTCTTGATTCCCTCTCAATTAAGTTGGCCGGATCAGAGGATTGTCATATTCCATAATTTAAAGCTACTCTCATTTTTTAGTGTTTGTGCTTGACACAATGGTTAGATTGTCTGTGTTGTGATCTGCAGGTCACGATGTAATCGTCCCTTCAGAAATAAAGGTTCAAAAGTAACACAGACTAATCCCCTCTCAATGCAGACATTTGTCGGAGCTTCGTGCAATCACTAATATAAAATTATTAGGTGTTTAATGAGTCATCAAGATCTTTATATTCTATAAATAGTAATACTCCCCCTTAGAAAAAAATGTTGAAGGCTTCTCTTCCAATAAATATTAAAATTATGAGCATCCTCTATTTTTCACTTAAGGTATTTCGAAAGTTTTAGATAAGCTCGATGATATTTAATTATTCCGTTATCTGGTTTTTCTTGCCGTCTTAGTAAAGATTTGGCAGCAGGAAACAAGAATCCTTCTTTTTTTTTTTTGGAAACTTTCGTGGGCGGCATAATGACCCTTTTTTATCTTATCTTATCTTTGTATGTCTTTTAGTTGAATGAAGTACAACTAATTTGTTAGTGTTTGCAGTACTTTGGGCCAACTTTTGTTCATGATGCAAGCAAGATTTCAGCATCACCGCCGCCATATATAGAACCATATGAGCTTCTGAAAGATGAAAGGATATCAGAAATAGCTCCAAATGTGAAATAGACCACCCTCAGCCTTAATACTTCTTCTTCATTAAGTTTGTGAAAGAGAACATTTCCATTCACTTGTAATATTCTACACCATAGCAGTGAATTATGTTTGGAGGGTACTGCAACTTCCAAGTTCCCACTATGTTATTGAGAGAGTTTTGTATTGGGGCATAGAAGAAATGTTACAGTACCCTTAAAGCTCTTTCATGATTCTTTAGCTTTGTATTAAAATAGGACAATTAAGCGAGCTTATTTTGTTCATATACTGCACTCTCATTGGATTTATAAAGAAGAAAAGCAACATAAGCTTGTACAGAATTTATATTTGTCCAAGAAACAGGTCAACCAAATTTGAACATGTTCTGATGTAGTTAAAATCAGGTTCACACGTTTTCCAATTCATTTTCTCAAAGAATACATTCCTCGATCATTAACTAATATATAAATCATAAAGAATCATTGTGAACATATTTCATAACATTTAAATACTTACTTACCTATGATTACTAAAAATCAATTCAATTCTATGTTATTAATTATTTTCTTGCTATTTATTTGATTACATTATTATTCAAATAATTTTCTGAATAATATTTGTGTTTGAGATGGTTCAAAAGTCTCCATCAATAGAATAAAAACTCTCTATTCTCTATTTTTTCCTTTAATAGAGATATTAAAAATATATTGAAATATAAAAAATTGTGAAAATGTATATATTTTTTCAATTTCAAACTTGGGGGCTATTTGGTATTGGATTTGTCCTTAGCCAAACAATTTTTGGGGGTCACCTAAATCTGAAGCCTGTGTAAATTCAGGATATAATATACAATTAGCCATTATCTTGCAATAATATAGTCTTACAATTTAGGTTTCGATGATATGCATGTAGAATGCGTGAGCGATAATGAGATATACACATAGAATGTATGAGCGATACCGAATCATCAAATCATATCTATCTCCATAAAACTAGTAAAAAATCTTTAAAAATTATTTCGAAATTATAATAATGTGTTAAATAGATTTGAAATTTCAATCTAATTATATTCTCGTTAATGTATGATCAGAAATGTGGAAATTTTTAAAAGGACAATGTTTTGAACGAGAAAGCTGTAGTACCCAACACTGTTCAGGTGATGACATCACCATTCACTCCAGCCAACCAAAAGTACAACCCGAAATCCTAAGTAACCAGAAGATCATAACATCGTATTAGGCGAGCTATTGTTTGAGAAGTACGTATATGGGAATTTCTGTAATGGTAATTTGAGGAATGAGTAGTGGTCAAACATGCGTCTAACGGTCTAGGAGCAAAAAACACATAATCTTCTGTAATGATAAGATTTAAGAACATGAAAGCTAACTTCAGTATACTATATCAACTAACTAATCGTAGCGATTGAGGTTGGAATGAGGAGTTACACAAACCATTAGCGATTGATGAGTTGTGGGAGGAGATTAGTCAGATATTTGTCTTACTATTAACTAGCTTTCACAAATTACAAATTCAAATTATTAACTTAGATAAACTTTCAAATTGTAGGCCAATCCAAAGCTAACCCGATTTCGATGACATCCATTTCATCAATATAAAACTTTCGAGTAGATCTATACTAAAAATGTTGTGATTGGCACAGGTGCAAAATCAAGTGAGGTACCCCCACCAATGGTTAACTTAGATGAGGAAAAAATTCCACATTTCGAACATGAGCTTATGTGCGCTAATGGTGTTAGCTATGAAATTGAAATGACCCCTAAAAGCAATCTACCATATGATGTAGATGATGCGCCACAAAGTTTAGGCACAAATGCAAGTCCTATGTTAGGTTCAAAGCGATCTAGCGAAGAACATGCCTGATCTTCTACATGCCCAAAGAAGAAGAGTGGGTAGATAATGTGAATAAGTTATTGATTGAGTCTAATAGAAATGCGGTTGTCTTCAAGGAGATTGTCGACATAGCGAACCTTACACAATGAAAAATTGTTTGGATAAGTTAGGACATCTGGAGAACCTAACTACACAAGCTCTTTTGACAGTTCAAGATAAACTGAAGGACAACAAGGATACAAAGCAATATTCATGACTTGGGAAGGGGATTTGCTTATGGAATGAATTGAGTATGTTGTTAGCTCACATACCCGTTTCTACGCTTATAAAGTTTGGTTGTAGCTATCACACCATTATTGTGTTATGTCGAATGTTGTAGGAATTCTATTCCAGAGCAACTTATGTGTGCTGTGCAAGTTGCAATTTTATTTCATGTACTCCTTGTGCAAGCTCCAGTTTTATTTCAAGTACTTCCTATAGCAATCCTTGTTTTCCACTACTTCATAAATTTGTTCACATGGTACTTACAAATTTTTAGCACAAGTAATGTACAACTACTTTAATTGCGTAGCTATGTCAAACTATTTGCATAGGGTGTACCCGGATGTGTTATGTGAGATGATTGATTTACACATGCATGTTACTAAGGTCATTGCAAAATAACTCTATCTATTCTAGAAGAGAAAACATCACCGAATGACGTACTACAAATTAGGCTACCAATGTTTGATAAAACATATATGGGTCATCGGTATGTACTTGACGTGCTTGATGGTCATTCAAGAAGAGTGTACCGATACTTCAGGTCACCTTCTGATACTTTCGTGAGTTTGAGGGACCTACTAATCAGCTATGGGCATTTGAGTGACACCAAAAATATTCTCACAACAGAGCAACTTGGTATCTTCCTACAGGGTGTGGCTCACGCTTATAATTACAGACAGTTGCGTGAATTCTTTCAATGTTAGGAACTATAAGTAGATACTTCAATCTAGTTATGTGTGCTATTGTGTCTTTTGCACATGAATTCTTGAAGCAAATGTTGAATATGATCCATTTGTACGTTTGAATGCACAGTTTTACCCTTACTTCATGAATGCAGTTGGTGCAATTAATAGAACACATCCCTATGATATTCAATAATAATTTACATAATCGTTATCATAAGGGTTTTACTTCGTAGAACATAATGGCTGTAGTTTCATTTGATTGGTAGTTTGTGTATTGTGGGCTCTGAAAATTCCATTTTATATGTGTGATCCCGGCCTCTCCGCGCCATCCATTTATTTTTCTTTTAAGTGTTTGCGAGACGATGACGGTAGAGAGTTTTAAGAAGATTAGGTTTCGGGGGAATTTTCATAAGGAAGATTGGGTTTTAGATAAGACACTACCCAGAGATTTCGTCCTCATTTTGTGAGGACTTTTTAATATGAGTTCTGGTTTCCTATAGGCGCAAGCCCCTATAGTTAATTACCCCTCCCGATAACAAGAGAGAACTTTCGATTAAGGCTAGTCATCAAGAATGTCACATATGTTATGAACCTATTGTATAATAGTAATAGTTTTAGGGTTTGAGTCTTGGATTTGAATTTTAAAGTTTGGAATTTAGAGCTTATCACCATAAACTTAAAACTGGTGGTGGGGGGAATGAAGACGAGCACGATCAAGATCCCTTGGTTCTGTCGTCCCGGGCTATCATGATCCCTGGTCTACTTAGTTAGAGGAGGTAGTCGACCCAACCTGACATAAGGCACCTTGTTGGCATCCATGGGTTGCTTCATCCAAGAATACCTTGTAGACCTTGGTTGATATTTGTCTAAGAGGATATATATGAATCCACCTTAGCTAACAGGGGGCTTTATGCGTATTGAATATACCCTAAAATTCATAACTCAAGGGTTTGACGCTTTTAGGGAACAGGTGGGCTTTGGCCGTGATCATAATATAATGGTGCCATTTTGCGGCAAAGCCGCCCGATCAGAGGGCACGTGCCATGTCCCTGCTGGCAAGAGACTATTTGAGGATAAATCGTAGTGATACACCCGACATGCATTCGCTCTTTGTGAGCTGAGATTAATTTCAAATTTATCACCCCCGACAAACGGTTGCGGGAGGTGGATGATTTTTTTTTGTTTTGAGTTTTTAGATGCTAGATTTGATTTCAAGAATTTGGGCTCTTGTTTGATTTGAGATTTGACCCCTCTTGTTGAAATTTTCGATCAACACGGCCATCATCGGGGTGACATTGAGATCAATTTTATTTTTGTAAGAATTTGGGAGACATTTTATACTTCAAGTCATGTTGACTTCAGTCCTTTTGAGGAGAAGGATGAAACTTGAATATTAGACCTGCGCAGCATTCTCGAATCATCGGATTTGGGACTTAGATGTGACGATTGGAGCACATGCGGGTTGACCCTACGAAGCATTCTCGGACATTTGTATTTATAACTTTAATCATGTTGACCGGAGCACATGCAGGGGGATATATTTATTTTAAGGAATCATATTTAATATATAAGGGGTATTTTAAAATATTTAAATATGATCCATTACGTAAGTGATTTTGCTTAGAAAATAGCCCGGGATTTCATTTAAGGGCCTATGAACGCCTTCTGTCCGCTTGCACACATGTTGTGGATCCGATGGCGCTGGCTCAGGCGAAAGGAAGGCGGGTTCGGCTCAGGCGGGATGACGAGATTAGGAGTTTTGGAGACCGGCGGGCTTGGCTTGGTTGCAAGCTTGGATCGAAGGGTGGAGTCGGCCGGAGAAAGAAATGGAAGCACAAACGGCAGTCGGTCTTTGGAGTCGATAGAGGTGATAATTAATCGCTGCGGTTATGGCTTTCGGCGTAGACGAACGGGAGAGAGGTGAGTCGATCAATTCCTTGCTTGCGATTCCTTGCAATTCTCAGAGTTTCTGTATGCGTGTGCCTGTCTGAATGGGAGAGGGGTTTATTTTATTTCGTGATAAGAGCGATGGTTTGAGCGGTTGTGAGCAGTGAGTCGGTGGGTGAATCGTTGTGTCCAATTCGGAGCAAGTCGTGTGCAGCAGTTACAGTCAACATATATGTATCCTTTGGTTGGGAGGGTTCTATTGTGGATATGTGTGGGCTTAGATGAGCTGTGGAGTAAGGTCAGTTTGGAATGCCCCACATTTGTTATTACTTGGTTGATTCTGGTTACGCAAATATGCATAAGTTGATTGAACCATTTCGATGATATCGATATCACTTGGGTAACTATCAGTGAAGTACATCTTGAAGATATGTAGTTCATAAAGAGTTATTTAATCACCGATATGCCCAATTGTGTAATGTGCTAGATATGACTTTTAGAATTCAGAAAGAACGATTTCAAGTATTGACGCACATGAGATAATTTCCTTTGTGTTTAAGCTAATTTGGTTATTGCGTGTGCATTTTTACACAACTTTATAGGTCGATATCATGGGCATGATATATATTTCAATATGCCGAAGATGAAAATGCAGCATGACAATCAACATGGTGAAGTTTAATTGTCTTATGCTAACTTACATGCGACAATACGAAAAAAAAAAAAATTCAGGGAGAAGCAATAAGGTATGACATCAAAACCTATTTGGGGAATGCTCGGGTAAGCATTTTTCTTTGCGTAGAAATATTTCAACTTTAAATACATTTTGTAGTAATTTCATGATCATGATGGAATTACTCTCCCATGCAAGATATATCAAATTCTCTATCATATTGAAGTGTATTATCAAATAGTAATATGTTAGTGTCTGGATCAATATTACTCAATCATAGTGTCATGATCTTTTTCTGCATGTTGTAGTTTCTATTGTATGAGCTCATGTTGAATTTATTATGTGGTATTGAGTTATCTTGAATTTATAACAAGCTTATTTATGTAATTCAGCACTATTTCTTCATACTTAAATCTCTTATTATGGGTTGTTGGAATGCTTTCTCGAGAGCATAGACTGCTCAAGTCAATGGTTCCTAATGGATTTGAGGACATAATATTTGTCATACCAAATAGTTTTTAGGATTTAACAACCTCAGGATTTATTAAATCTGGATTTATGGAATCCCACTAAAGTTAACAGCCCCTTAGGTAAAATATTTAATAAAAATTTGGGGGAAATTGAAATAGAAGGTGAACTAATTAAAACAATTTTGTTTTTATTCCTTTAATTTGAAAAATACATTTGTATGAAAATAAGAAAAGATCAAAAAGGCTCAACAGCCCAAAGTAGGAACACATTGAACTTTGAATTTATTTTCTTAACGGACCCTGAATCTCCTAATGGTGGAAGTCAGCAACTGGTCACCTGCAATGGACCTCATGTATCTAATAAACATTTCTTTGCTAATCCTTCCCTCCTGAAACAAACATAAGAATCTATATGACTTTATGATCCAAATTCCCTAAAGATTTTCTAACAAAAAAAGAAAAAGAAGGTACTGTAATTTACCTTATATTGATTGTAAAAAATCTCCAAAGCTTGCATTTTGGAGGAAGGCAAGCTTCTTCCAATCTCTGAAAACAACTTACAAAATGGAAGATTAGTCGCAGAAGACAACTTTTGCACTCCCATTGGCTTCCTCAGCCCTATATCCACAGAAATATAAACTAAGAATCTAAAACTGGATTCAGCGAGCTGAAAAAACAAGCTAGAGATTGTTTTATTTATCATACCTTTAGAATTTCCTGAAGACTTGAAGCTCACAACAAAATCAGGAATAATACGCGTGTTCATGTGAGTGTTCCACACCACATACCATTTTGGATTCATAATATCATCAACACCAGTATCAAATCCTTCATTGCCGGGATGATCCTGGATGGAACCTGCCTCTACTTTCTCAGAATTTCCCATTATAACTCTGCAAAGCAACAAATGCTTCTCACTATTTTCATCAGCGTCTGATAGCAGAGTACTGCAATGAACATTCAGAAATTTGCTCATCAAAATCACAGTTATTTTAGATTACAAACATATACAAATTTGTACCAAAATTATATAAAAATGTGATTGATTACCTGTCATAAGGAGAATATGGCGATGAGAAATGAATGCCAAAACCATGGTTAGAAATCCCAAGCTGGGCGCCGGTTGGATGTCTGAAACCATCAGACAAGATTGCAGAAACATTACTTGCAGACGAACCATACCATCCAAATTTGATATTGGAATTTCCTCGAGCTTCCATTGTTTCTTTCTTTTGGAATTGGAAAGACAGCAGCCGAGAATTGGCTGAGAAACTGGAATGCAAGCATTTATGTATCGAAGTGATGATAGTGTCTGGAATGAATTTTTTGATCCCGGAAAGGAACAATTTTTCCACAACTTTATAAAACTTGTCGTCATCGCTCAACAATTTGGTATCTGGCCATCTATTAGACGAGACCTCTGCGTTTTCATCACAGAGGCTTTTCCCGCAGTGAACATGATCTTTCTTGACGATTCCCAAACCCAACGACTCTGAAAGATTTTCTCTTTCATCTACTGGGAAGAAACACCTTCCCTGAACATCAATCCACGCAATCGAATTCCTCTTTCCTGTTTTCAGATCGATCCTGGACATTCGAAGAAAGTCGAAAATATAGGATTTTTCATGTTCAGCAATCTCCAACCTTGTCTTGCCGGCCAAGAAACCTGCTTTCAATTCTTCGAAGATCTTGTGTGCCAGGTCGACCCAGGTACCTTCAGAGAAAAGCAAGAACCTGGAAGGAACCCCGCTCTTCTTGAAGTTGCTGAAACCGCGAGCCAACTTCTCATTGGGAAGGAAAGAAGATGAAAGATCCGATCTTTGGATCGCAAACGCGTCAACCTGTGCCCTTCCATTCCCGGCCGTGATTTCCGAAGTAACCGAATGCTCCATTATCTGAATTCGTTCGTCAGAAGCAGATGTTCTTTTAAAACGGCGATGCAGAGGGTCTCGCAGCGTTCTCCCAGCGTTGGATTCTGCCGCCTCGCGTTTAACTCTATTTATATAAATTTCAATTGAAAGGCAACAAGATAACGTTGTCGGTCAGCTACTCCTGGAAAGGGCCAAAATATTCTAGAAAATCACGGAAATACCATTATGAGAATATGCTTCTTCTCTAAGTTTCCATCTGGCTCTTTCAAATATCTTATCCCTAACTATTTTATAATAATAACAAACTATGAAGTGTGGCGATGTATTTTAATTATTAGTTCATATAAAATATTATCTCATCCATGACCTTTATTATTTTTTTTTTATAAATATTTAGTCTTGAGATGTAAGAAAATTACAGATTGTAGGACATATTTAGTTGACTTTTCTTTCTTGTCGATGAGAAGGTTGACTTTTGTTTTTGTTTTTTTTCTTGAACAAGCAGGATTGCCGCCATTGAGAACTGAGAGACTTGGGGATTAAGCCACGGGAAGGACAGATTTTGAAGCAAGACACAGGAAGAGGAAGAGGAAGGTGAGTTGGGCTATCTGTTATCTATTTCTTAATTATATAATTTTTATTAGCAATTTTTTTTTTAAATATTCAATACGTAATAATTGTGGTAAAAATAATATGGAAAAGCATACAAAAGCTGCTGCGTATTGTTATGCATAAAATATTTTATAATAAATAGCCAAATATATTAACTTACATATGGAAACTTGCATCATTATTTGTCTGCACACGTGCTTAGTTCAGCTAATACTTGCTTCTTAAGACAGAAGAGGGAAATGAATGGCTAATATAGCATTGCTTTTGGCCAAAGCAAAGGAACAAAAAAGACCCAAAGGGGAAAATGAGCAAAATTCGGAAAGCTGATCAAATTAATGGTGATTTAAAAATTTTTGATCTATTTTAAGTTAAGTATAATATATTAATGATTAATATTGTACGCATTTTAAAATAATTTGAAACATTTTGAAGTCCATAGTATCCACTTTTTAATCATAATTTTTCCAAACAGAATAGATGATAATGAGTAGGGGTGTCAATATTTGACAAAATCCAAAAATCTGATCCGAACCTGCCCCGAAAATTTTAGGCTATGATCAAACGGTTTGAGAAAAGGGGTGGGTTCAGGAATTCAACCAGTTTGTAAAATCGGATTGGATTTCGGGTTGACCCGAAACCAACTCAGATTTGACCCGGAAACCTCTTTGTCGCTCTCTGGCACTCGTCTCACGTGAGTCAGAGTCGCGTCGCATTTGGACTCAGCCCATGCTACAACGCTAGTCTCATGTGAGCTGCGTCGCATTCAGACACAACTCACGTCACATTCTAATTCAGCCATGTGTCTGGCGGCCGAGGACCTCTTATGGGTCGGGATTCGACTGAATAAGCACTCAAATTTAAGGGATTTAGCTGAATAAGCATGCGAACGGAAGAAACTCCCAATGCCATCGACGAATTTGCATAATGTGCCTGAATAAACGCGCAAACGGAAGAAAGCTTGCGTCGAATCGATTGCTTACGGGTCAGGTCATGCTGACCCAAACCTAAACCAGGTCGGGTTCAGGTTGGGAAAAGTGACCCGATTTTCAAACCAGGTTGGGTTTGGATCAGGTCAAAGTCAGATTAGACTCGAACCTGACCCGTGGACCCGATTTGACACTCCTACAAGTAAGGTCAAAATATTCTAAATAAAATTTTGATTAGGATCATGAGACTCAAACTCCTTAAATATATTTTGAGATGAGTATAATACATAAATAAATAAAGTTATAGTAAACTAAAAAATCTAAAGATTTTGAAAATATTAATCATGATTGCCTTATTTATTATAATATTTGAATAAAATTTTTAGACCTAATTATATTCATAATTAATATAGAGTAATTATTGAATGCAATTAAATAATAAAAAAAATTATTGAATGCAAATGATCGATAACAAACACATCTCTGCATTTATCCTCTAATAAAATAAGGGTGTGGGCATGAAAAAATTACACCTTAGCCTCATTGGGTCCACCTCACTCTCTTTTTATTGGGACAGCATACACATCTTAAATGTGATTTTGAAGTTTTAAAAATTAAAATAATAAAAAAACTATCCCAAATAAAATCTTAATTTGACAGATGAGCCGTTTTCATATGAAAAAAAAAAAAAAAGTTCAGCAAGGTTTGAACAAAATAAGAATATGTAGGTAAGAGATATTCAAGAATTAAGTTGGTGGCCTTTATGGATTCTATTTGAAATCAACGTCAACTCCGTAGATCGAACACGTGTTAAATGAATCTCTCACACAAAGGGTTATTTTTTCTATTAGTATCTTCATCTCCTTAATTATATTTGTTTTGTTCCAAGTAAAAGGAGATTGAACGACGAGTAAACAAAATAATAGGGATAAATTTATATTTATATATTTTTTTATTATGTGATCACTAAATAAAAATATAAGATAAATCAAAAACAAAATTTGTATGAATCTATGAGATGATCTAATTATATTCATAGTCCAAAAAATATCAAAATATTAAAAGGAGAAAAATATGCGAAGATGTTATGCTTTGTACGTACATTGAGAGATGAGAAAAAATTACCACTTTTATGAAGTTAGATGAAGCCAGATAAATCTCCTATATAATATGGTGAACAAAATAGAAAGCATGCAGCCAAGTTTCTTGATATCAATGTCTAGGGTTACGATATCGAAGAATTGTTCAAAGATATTTCTTTCTTCTCTTTTCTTCTGCGATAAGATAATCACCCAAGTTTCTTCCTCCCTTCTATTTCACCAAAGCATTCTCTCCTCCTCGTAATATTTTTCTTTTTCCTATTCGACGAATGCAAAGAAAATCCTCGACGAGATTATTTATTGATGAAATTTTATATCAATTTGGAAAGTTTAATAACCTCACACTCAAGAAAAAAACATCCCATAAATCACACAAAATTAATTAAAAATTATTCTCTTTCTATAAATGCTCACATCAAATCTCAAAGAAGATCTGTCATATCTAATAAAATAAATAAAAGATTATCTCATAATATTTTCTCCCAAAACTATAAAGCAAATCTCTATTATATATAGTAAAAAGAGTATATGTTATATTAAGAAAGCTTAAATATATTTAGTAAATAAGTAGAGATCTCTCGAGTCTTCCTAGTCCACATATATAGCTCTCTTAACAATTCTTTCACAATACTCCCTCTCATGCTTTGCTTGCCATATACGCTCAAAAATGTATATATATATATATATATATATATATATATATATATATAATATATTATTTTCTCAATTTAAACCTTTTTTTTAGTTATGAGAAAAAGTTTTTTGAAAAAGCTTTATATTTGCTATGTATATTTAATTATTTAAATTTTATTATGATTATCGCCTTTTAAGGTGGTAATTAGTGTAGTTTTTTTTAATAATATTTTTTATCTTTGTGATTTTTTTTTTTATAATCGTAAAAAATAATTTGTGCTAGAAATAGGTAAATATTTATTATATTTTCAACTAAGAAAAAGACAGGGCCATAAAAACTGAGAAAAGAAATTCATAGAAATTTTATGTAATAAAAATAATAAAATATTTCTTCTATTTTTAATTTAGAGTTATTGAAAATATTTAATATTTTTAATGCATATAATATTTTTAGATATATTTTAAAATAAATTCAACAAAATTTGAAATCATTAATAATAAATAACAAGATCTAAATTAAATTTATTTACATTTTTTTCTTGGAATTATTTTAAAGAATTGGCGAATCTAAAGAATTTTTTAGTTAAGAAGTTTTTAATTTAAGAACCTTTTTTACTAGAAAGATTCTTTAAGAAGAGAAGAAAGCTGATGCAAACGAAGCCTAATTTTTGAACTATTTAAAATTTTTTTATTTGCCTGTTATTTATTATTATTATTAAAAAATTAGAAGCATTGCCCAATTCATTAATCATGAAATAAGGTTATATGTGTAAAAGATACAATGTAAGAGAAAAAGTAAGGTGAGTAGCATCAAAAAGGGAGCAGATTATGCTCACCCAAAATAACCAAAAATCTCACTAACCACAACACTACAGGAAATTTATCGATTACCGGCGGTTGTCCAGCCGCCGGTACTAAACGAAGATAACGACAGTGTTTGTCCCGGCGGTTTCACGGCCGGTACACTGCCGGTGTTAAACACCGGCAGTCACCGACCCTACAGCCGCCGGAAGATAACCGGCGGTAACAACCGCCGGTGAAAAAATCCGCCGGAAATACAGCGCAGGTAACGGTTTTCGGCGTCATTTTTTCCGGCGGTTTTTTAGCCGCCGAAAAGCCGATGGTGGTCTACATAACCGCCGGAAAACAAGTGTAAACAGCCGGCAAAAACCATCGATAATGAGTGATTTTCCTGTAGTGCAAGTTAATCAAAATTTACAACCGAAAGAAATAGAGAAAAACAAATCAACGAAAAAATGAAAGCATAGATCAAGCTCAACAAGTGAAACTCAAAATCACAAATCCTCAGAGCAAATGCAAAGAACCATAAGAATGAAGAAGCTTAACGGTCATACTCCCTTGGTTGCCGAATGAACTTCCGAAGTGACAATGTTGGAGATTAAGGGATGATCATCTTCGTCCATATATAGCATTAGAAATTCCCACCAAACTAAATAAATCATCATGAAGGGAAGGCAAAAACAACCAAAACCCATCAAGCAACAAAAATTGAGCAAAACATCCCAGCATCAAAGATTAAGAAAGTCTTTAAGAATATTCTCATATTTTTACTTTGAAATCTTCATGCAAACAGCTTTCTTAGTATTGGAACAGATAGTAGAGGAGCTCTCAAAATTGGAATTAAACCTTCTATCATTTTTCTCTTTCCAAACATGAAAGAAATTCAACAAATGATAAGGTAATAAAAATTTTAAAAATACTTTATAGGGCTATGTAGCTCATCAATATAGTCAATATCGTGATCTCTGTATTTCTGCTAATGAAAAAATCTCATGGAACTCTTGATCTCTAAAAAATTAAAATAATTAGAATTTAGATTATTTAATCAAAGTGGCTTGTGAGTTATCAAGCCAAACTTCATTAAATTTAAACACGATATTATATAGTATGTGAGATGTAATTAAAGTTAAAGTTCATGGCCTAATAAACTCAACCCACGAGTTCATTAGTAAGATGAATATGAGCGACCTCATGAGCGGCTCGTCTCACTTTCACCCATATAGCCAACTTATCTCTTTCCTTTTACTCCACCTTATTTCTTTCCCAATCAATTTCAGGGAGGAAGCGGAGGGAAGAAAATAGGAAATCATGAAAAATAAAATATTATTCACACACTTCAATATTTACGTAATTTTGGTGTGTGTGTGTAAGTAAAGTATGTATGCCATTGGTGATATAGTTGATTATATGCAGTTGTAATACTCCCCTCAACATATACTGTATATGTTCTTGATGGACATTTTAGACATTAGTGTTGAGAAAGGTTCACGAGGTAGAGGTTTGATAAATATTTCAGCTAGTTGATGTGAGGACCGAATTGGCATGAGCTTGATGAAACTATTGGTGACTTTGTCTCGAATGAAGTGGCACTCAACTTTGATGTGTTTAGTTTGTTCATGAAAAGTTGTGTTAGTGACTACATGGATAGTAGCTTGATTATCACAAAATATAAGAGTTAGAGGTTTTTTGTGTACCTCACTAAATCTTTTAAGAGTTGAGCTATCCAAGTTAATTCACTAATTGTTTTGGCAAGTGCATGATATTCTACTTCGACTGAAGAGCAAGAAATAGTGTTTTACTTTTTTTTTAGATTTTCAAGATACTAATGACTCTCCTAGGAAGATGCAAAAACTACTAACAGATTTTCTAGTGTATGTACTAGATCCTCAATCCTCAGACTGCATTTGAGAAACTTTGAGCTAAAGTTTTGGAAAAATAATTAAATTCACTATCCTAGTATAGATTTGAGAAAACAAAAAATGAAAGTTAGCAACTGCAATATGTGGTGTATGCGGTTGGGACAAAAATTGACCAAGCTTGTGAATAACAAATGTTATGTCGGGTCTTGATAATGTAAGGTATAGTAATCGTCCAATGAGGCGCTTGTATTGTTTTGCATTTGGTAGGATATCTCCATTTGTTGCATTGAGGTGGCTCCGAGGGTCCATTGGAATGATGTTGGGTTTACAAGAAAACATACCTACATCTTCTAAGAGTTGTGATGAGGTATAATGCCTTTGTGAGAGAATGATACTCATGCTTGATCATGCGATCTCAAGCCCAAGAAAATATATATTTGAGAGTGAGGAGATCTTAAAGGTTGAATTGTGAATTGAGAAACTTCTTAATAAGATTTATTGCTTCATTAAATGGTCTTGCAACAATGATATCATCGACATATACCCAAAGAAATGGTGAGGTTAGAATTAGTTCCTCTAGTGAATAATGAATAATTTGATTTTGATTGTTTAAAACCAAACCTTGTAAGTGATTGAGAGAATTTGTTCTACCATTGTCGTGAAGCTATTTGAGCCCATATATGTATTTATAGGCGACGTGACAGTTTCTTCTTCTGCTGATAAACCTCCCCCTTATTGACGTACTCACGAGGTTAGTTCAAATAAACTTATTCAACTAAATCTCTGTTAAAAAAAGCATTATTCATATCTATCTAGATCAAGTTCCAATTATGATCGGCAGTAAATGTTAATAAATTAAATTTTAATGTTTGCCATTGTGGCAACCGATGAATATGTTTTGCCAAATTCTATCCCTTCTTGTTGTGGGTATCTCTTAGAGATGCACAAGCCGAGCTTTGTGTTTATTAATAGAGCCAACATGATTATATTTAATTTTATAATCTTTTTTTTTTACCCACAGAGGGGCAATCCATTACTAAAATTAATTACATGCCTTAAGGAGAAGTCGGCTCTCTAAAAAAACAAAACCTACGAACCGACGTTCAACCAGTACAAGAAAGCAAAAGAAAATAATCCAACAAGAACAAAGCTAACACAACATGAAAGGAAACCCAAATCTCCGAGCCAACCAAAGCACCAGCAAAAGAAACCCAGAGGTCAAGTTCACTTAGCCACATGGACTCAGTCTGGCAATTCTGCTTCCACCTAGTAGCAAGGAAATGACCATCCATTGGCAGTAGAAAGCCACACCATCCAGCTGAAAATCTGAGGATAGAGGAAACCACACTAACCACCAAGATTGTCAACACCAAGCTAGTCAACCCAGGATTAAGCATAATTGCCTCATCATAGTCCACACATATCAACAACAAAGCCAAGCCAAAACAATCACAAAAAAAAAAATTTTACTTTTTCTCTTAGCTTTACTTTTAGATCTCTTTCCAACATCAAATAAATCCATTTGCATCCAATATCATGCTTTCCATGGGGCAAAGTGGCTACAGTCCAAATGTTATTTATTTCCAAGACATTAAGTTCATCTTTCATCGCTTTGTCATTTATTTATTTAGTCGACTTGATGATAAAATTGTGGCTCAAAATTCGATGAAGTAATTAAAATATAATATTTATATGAATGAAAAATAGACTTATATTATAGATAATTACATAAAGCATATTTATTATTGGATTTACTGTGTTGGTTATCGAAAGTGTTGTTTTTGTTTGTATTATGCGGAGTGAGGAATAGATAATGATGATCTTGAAGATAAGAAGGTTTTGTGTTTCTTATGAAATATGCCTTCTAGGAATTCATTGTGGCATATATAAAGCATATTGGAGATGAAAATTTAGAGCTTTGATTCACACCATCTTGATGGAAACAACAAGATCTAGGAGATCCATCAATGTTTTTCCAAGGGAAACCTTTCATTTTACACCTTCATTAATCCACGCAACAAGAAAAAGAAAATAGCGAGATATACAACAAGAAGTTCGATCACTGTTTCTGAAAAGCAGAAAGCAAGAAGCTGACATCCCTGTGATCTCTAAGCAGGTCCACAACTCTTCTCATGGAAGGCCTGTTCATGGGGAAGGCGGAGGTGCAGAGTATCCCTACATGCAAAACCCTCACCATCTCCTTGTACTGGCTCGCCGAGCATGGCTGCAGCCTATAGTCCATTAGAAACCTCAAATCTTCCTTGGTCGAATGAGAAGCAATGGAGTTTGTAACCCACTTCACTAAATCTTCGTTCTCCCGGAAAGACGGATCAATAGCCTTCTTTCCTGTTACCAGCTCCAGCAACACAACGCCGAAGCTGTATACGTCTGATTTCTCCTTCACCTTCAGCGTGTATGCATACTCTGCATCGTTCAATGCACACAAATTGTAATTTTTGCCAAGAAAATGCATTATTATATATATTTTTTTATTTATTTTTTATTTTTTGTTTATTTTTTTTTTCAAACCTGGAGCGATGTATCCACAAGAACCCGCCACATTGGACATGAATTGCTGGCTTAGCGAGTCACCGCTGCACGTGTTCAAGCCCAAAAACCGAGCGAGGCCGAAATCTCCCACGTGCGCGGTAAAGTCGGCATCAAGCAGTATATTGCTCGGCTTCACGTCGCGGTGCACGATCGCCGGCACACAATCGTGGTGCAGGTACGCCAAACCCTGAGCCGAGCCTAGTGCAATCCTAGCCCTCCGTTCCCAATCCAACGGTTCACCGCCTATCTTCCCCCCATGCAACGCTTCGGCAAGACTCCCGTTTTCCATATAATCGTACACGAGCAACTTACATTCCTCCGCGGAGCAGTAGAATAGAAGCTTCACGATATTTGCGTGCCGCACACTCCCCAATGTTTCCACTTCCGCCCGAAATTCTAGGTCTTCAACTGCCCTACCTGGCCCACGCGGCCCGGTCCATAGACGTTTCACAGCCACAACCTGGCCCGATTTTAGCCCAACTTTGTAGACCCGACCCGACCGTCCCGAACCCACTAAATTCCCTTCAGTTAAATGGTCAAAAATCTCCGATTCGTTGAATCCCACGCGCTGAAACGATGTTAACTTCCACGTCGATGTTGTCTTACCCAAATTCCCGCCCTCCTTCCACTCTTGCCGGCGGTGACGGCGACGACGGCGGAGCAACAATGAGGCTACAAGAAGCGCGGCGGCGCTGAGAATAACAGCTGCAGCTATAAAGCAAGAAGCACGGGCGGAACGGCTTATGGTTATCCCGGCCAGAGAAGTGCAGCGAGGGAACTGCTCGGTACTTACAGCGCTGCAGAGCCCGGGATTATCTGAGAAAGCTCCGATTGACGCCTGAGTATATAGATCGGCCGGGATTTCTCCGGTGAGATTATTTCCGGAGAGATTTAGGGCGTTTAGTTTGAGCTCAGCAAGCTCCGGGGGGATCCCACCTGACAGTCTGTTTCCGGAGAGATCCAGGTAGGTGAGCACGACGAGTTTTCCGATGCTGTTCGGGATTTCACCAGAGAACTGGTTTCTTGACAGGTTGAGCTCGACGAGGGCCGGCCATGAGCCGGCCGGAATGCGGCCGGAGAGCATGTTGCTCTGCAGATTAAGCTGCTGAAGCTTTGAGAGGCCTGCAATGCACGGAGGTAGATCACCGGAGAGTTGATTTTCACTAGCATCAATTACCGTAAGCTCTGATAACTGGCAGATCGCCGATGGAATCGTACCGGAGAAATCATTTTCTGCGATTATGAGTTGAGTAAGGTTCCGCAAGGTGAAGAGCACAGGCGGCAGAGATCCATTGAATCTGTTGCCGCGAAGTTCGAGTAGGTAGATTTTGGGAAGGCTCCAGAAACTATCCGAAATCCTTCCCGACAAGTCATTGTTTTGAATTCGGACATAAAAGAGGCTCTTACATTCACCGAGGCTCGACGGAAGCTCGCCGGATAAATAGTTATCGAAGGCAACAAGCCTTTGCAGTGCTCGTCTGGCGCATAAATAGGGGGGTAGCTTTCCGATGAGCCGATTCGTGGATACGTCGAAGTGCTCGATATCGGAGTACAGACCGAGCGCTGCAGGGAGTTCGCCGGAGAAGCTATTATTGAAAAGCTTCAGCTCAACAAGATTGGGGTTCAGGGCGAGAACCGCCGGAATCTCCCCATTAAAGAAGTTATCATTGAGCCCGAGCGAGATCAGATGCAATCCGGCTAACTTATCCGGCAGTCTCCCAGTTAAATTGTTTTCTGAGACATCGAAATAGCGCAGTGAAGTCAGATTTCCCAAAATCTCTGAAAGGTCACCGGAGAGTTGGTTTTCATATAACTCTATTTGGTTGATGCTTGCAAGCCGTCCGATACTCTCAGGAATCGTCCCTGTAAGCGCATTGTGGGAGAGATCAAGGTTCCGCAGCTTAGCTAGATTTCCAATCGACTGTGGAATTTGGTCTGCGAGGTTACAGAATGTGAGCCAGAGGGCTTCCAGCTTGGTAAGATTCCCGATCTCCGGCGGTAGCGGAGCAGGGGAGAACGGATTCAATGCAAGATTGAAGTGGGTGAGCTCAGTAAGATTGGCGAGAAAGCGTGGTATGGTTCCCGATAGAAGGTTTCCATAGAGATCGAGCACCCGGAGCGCTGGAAAACTAGTGCCGAATCCAGGGAGTATTGGACCGGAGAAGTTATTTTGTGAAAGATCCAGATGAATGAGCTCCGGGAACACCGCGGCCGTCTCGGGCAGCAAGCCGACAAAACAGTTGGAGGAGAGGTCGAGATGGTGGAGACGAGAGCAGAGGGAGAAGGAAAAAGGAAGGAGAGAGCCGTTGAGGAAGTTGCCGCCGAGAATTAAGCGGCGGAGGGTGTGGATACGGCAAAAGGAGGCGGGGAAGCTACCGGAGATGCCAAGCCCTTCGAGCACGACGGCGATGACTTTTCCGCCGGCGTTGCACGTAATGCCGGTCCAGTTGCATGGGGAGGTTGAAGGGGACCAATCGTCGAGGTGGCCGACGGGGTCGGCTAGATCGGCTGCCTTGGCACTGAGAAGCGTACGGGAGTCCAAAGCTGCTTTTGTCGCCGGCAACGGCAGAGCGAAAAACAGGAGAAGTAGCCACCGCATTGTAAGAAGGGAATTGGAAACATAAAAAAGAGCGAAGAGGAGAAAGAACGGAGAAGTTTGGGCGCGGCGCGGTGAGTGAGAAGGAGAAATGCGAATAATAACTGCAATCGAGGCAGAGGAAGAGTATGGTCACGTGGAAAGGCATTGCCTGGCTGGGCGTAGTGGTTAGTGGCGGATGATACTGGAAACCAATTTAATTTAATTGTTTTTGACTTTTGAAGCTTTAGGAATTTGGCAGTTTGCTAAACACTTTACGGGTGGGTCGGATGCCAATTATATGTCGTTTGCTGCTCCCCGTCATCAATTAGGGTAAATTAGTGTTGCTCTAGCGGAGAAAATTGTTTTTTTAAAATTAAATTTTAAATCACATATTTTTAATGTATAATTTATTATTATTACAAAAATTTAAAAACAAAAAAAAAAATCTGTTATTGAATTGAGGCTGTGTCGCTGTTATTTTGATTTCAGTACTAACATAAATTTGAATTAAAAAATTTAAATTTATCATCTTATTATCATCATCTTTTTAATATATTCATCATCATTAATCATTATTATCTAATTATTATAATCAAATTATTAGTCTACACCATCATTGTCTGGCTAATCCATGAGAGATTAAATAAGTGCTCTACGAGTTTAATCCCGCGAGTTGACTCCTTCATTATAAAAAAAAAAAATATTCAAGCTATTGTAACAAAATTAATGAGGAATTAGAGGAAAATAATTTAAAAAATGCTTAAAATAAAGAAGAGATATAAGTTTTAAATAAGCAATAATTTTGTGCTCAAAATGTTTAACTCTAATATATTTTAAATATATTTATATTTACATTTTTTAAACTATTCACTTCACAAGAAGTTAATGAGTTGAATCAAGAATATCTCAATTTTGATTTATCTGCTCATTAGTTCGACTCATAAGTCATTTATAGGTGAGATCTGTATGACTCATTAGTTGGCTTGACTAAGTTACAATACAAATATATAATTCCAAAAGTAAACCTATTCATATACAAGTATACTATTTTAGTTGGAGCAATCTTTAAAGACTTTGGATTAATTTTTTTTAAAATAAATCATAATTATTACTGGTTTGTGATTTTCCCGCACTCCAAATAAGAAAGCAGCTAAACTATTTACTCTCTTTTGTGTTTCTATTTCTCTGTTTTAAGTTTTAGCAGCTTGATTGCATAATTAATGTTAATTATGCTTAGTCTAATAATGATTAGTTCTTATTGGCCAGCCACAACTTAAAGATAGGGGGTGTCAAAATGAATATTCGAGTTGAGTTCAGGTGCAATCCAAAACTAACCCACCCTCAATTGATCCGACCCAAACTTGACCCAAGATTACACAAACTTGTCCGAAATCTAAACCCAGACCCGACCCACCCTAAACCTGGGTCAACCCGACCCAACACGCTAACCACATTGGGCGAGACAAGCACCAGTGGTCGAGACAAAAACAAGTGCGAGGCGAGTGGGTGTGACCTTGCAACGATGCGAGTGCAAGCAGTTGTGATCATGCAAGGGCGAGCATGATGGGCGGCGAGATCGACGGAGCAGGCAAACATTAGGCAAGCGAAGGGCGATTCGGATCCATGTCATTTTCAGATTGATATCATTTTTTCGGGTTGACCGGAACTAGACGTGAAATTGGAAATGGGTCAGCATATGAAACGTGAATCCGACTCGTTTTCGGATTGATGTCTTTCATTCTGAAAAGCTCAATCGGCACTCAAACCGTTGTTGGAATTCCAACAATTCATGATAAAGGTATGACAGGAACTTCATAACATCAAAAGCTATGGCATCTTCCCTCCGATGAAGGTGACTACCATACCAGTCCAAGGAGGAACTAAGACGGTGAATTGAACTGTAAGGAGACCCCAAAGGAATTTATATGCCAACCCAAACTGAAATTCTCATCTCTGACGATGAACGCATACTTCAACAACACTCATTTCTCTGATTCGGACTACTTGACGAAGAAAAGCTTCAACTGGAACATTTCCAAATAGGAATGTTTTGACGAAATCAAGGATAATTTATGCTCTGCTCCTATTTTTTACATGTTGCTGACGCCCTTAGTATACACGTTAAGTCAACTTGCCTTGTTACATAGGCATGGCAGAATTTCAGGAGATATATGCCATCGATAGCAATTTCTCTAACAATTGAGTGCAATGCACTAATCAATTACCTACACAAGACTACTACATAAAGCATGGCATGTATATAAAGGAATCAATTCTGCATTATCAAAACTTCTCGCGGTAGCAATCGATCAAAGACATTCAGTCTTCTCATCGATGATTATTCCGAATAATGAGATGAAGTTCATGAACGAGCTGAATTTACATCTAATTTTATGACAATTCAGTCAACAGGAAAGATGTGGTGATCGTCGGAAGAACCGGACCTGCTTGAAGGGAATTCCCAATCCAAGGGAACAAAAACAAGAACTAAGTTTCAAAAGAGAATAATATTCATCATATCCTTCTTACTACAATACTTTGCCAAGGCTAATAGGAATATTCTAGAAACTATTAATAAGCTAGTCCTAAAGAGCATTTTTAAGAACATTCTAAAAACTAGTAACAAACTTAAATAAACTACTCCTAAGGAATACTATAACTAAAATGCTCCGCATCAAGGAACGCCGCCTTTTAGCATAATAAGCACCAAGTCCCTAATCATACTATGGATTTATCCAAAAGTCAGAGTAAACCAATTGCAGACATGGCCACCAATTTCAAAAACAAGCTCTCTACGAAACAGGCAGATTTTCACTGACGTTCCAAAAGTTTCAATGAAGATGATCTCATTATAGCCTACCTTCATAAACAACAATTTTATTGCAGTAACAATTTTTGAAGCAGAAGCCCCAGAAATGAGGACTCTTCTCAATAGCCAACAGATCAATGATAACGCTTTAGATCATTACCCTTCCACCTGAATCGAACGTCCTCTCCTGCTTTCAACATCTTGGACA
Organism: Dendrobium nobile; assembly: GCA_022539455.1. Taxonomy (NCBI): domain Eukaryota; kingdom Viridiplantae; phylum Streptophyta; class Magnoliopsida; order Asparagales; family Orchidaceae; genus Dendrobium; species Dendrobium nobile. The sequence goes on along the minus strand of CM039735.1, from coordinate 94,318,115 downwards.
TCTATACATCTATAAAGCCGCCAGAGTTTTTTCATTCTATTTACTACTTCAATTTATCTATTTTAAATAACTTAATGGAATAATTACTATTCATAGTATTACTTCATCAATGAGAATTAGCCTGCCACAAGTCTTGAGCCCCCCCCCCCGGCGGTTTATTTTAGTGGGATTTAGTCAAATACTTAAATCGGATTTTGTAAATTCGAAATTCGTGTTAAATTCTGAAAATTGTTTGGTATGTCAAATATTAAATCCTGTTAAATCCCGAAAAAACTGTTTGGTAACATATTTCGGATTTATAGCATTAGACATTTAAATATGAAGAAGATAATTATAACTTAAAAATAAAATTTATAATTAAAAATAAAAAATATTAGTGTTATATATTTAATATATGTTAAGTATAAAATTACCCATTAATTTAGTATTTATAATTATTATTATATTTTAATAATAGATTTATTTAATTAATCTAATTATATAATATTAATTTTTAATTATATAAAATAAGTAAATAAATAGTTAATTAATTTATTGCACTAACATTATACATATTAACTACTTAATTAATCTACTTAAGTATTAATAATTTAATTATATTAATTAGTTAAACATTATAACTTAGAGGCGTCTAGGGTTGCCTTTACGTGCTTCTAATTTCGTCGTTGCTGTTCGGCTCCGTTGCTTTGCAGGAGGTGTTTAGAGATTGCAGGCGTACGCTTCCTCGGCCTCCTTCCGTGGTGTTCGAATTCGCTCCTGCGACGACTTCAACCCGGATCGGAAGTTACGACATTTTGATCGGAAGCAAGAACGGAGCTCGCGGCTGTGAAGGTACTTTTCCCTTTCGCGCGCTTCTTCGGATAAAATCTCGCTCGGATTTACGATTAAACTCCCGGAATTTAAGCTGTAAATTTCGTAAAATCCCGGGATTTACTGAATCCGGGATTTTAACGCGCGCCAAAAAACTGTTTGGGGGATTTAGCGTAAATCCGACTTAAATCCCGCTGTAAATCCGATACCAAACAGCACCTTAGTCCCGAGTTAGGCAATATTTGAGCTAAATCCTGCTAAACGCCAAAATAAAAATAAAAAGTTAAATCTAACGTAAGTCTAATCTACTTCGCGGCGTTTTCGCCATATTTAGACCTATAACCGGATTCGTACAAATCCGACTTTATTTCGGATTTCGTAAAATCCGGACCGAAGAAGCGCTCGAAGGGGAGAAATATCGTAACCTCGCGGCGAGCTCCCGGCGCGACTTTCCGATCCGACAGTAACGACGTCGGAGGAGGAGGCGGAAGCTTCGACTCTCTGAGAACTCTACTTCACTAGAAGCAAAAACAGCAAAGAATAAATGCAGAAGAGGGAAAAGCAAACCCTCGACAGGCAATGCAAACCGACCGCTCGAAGCTCTCCCGCGTCGATGCCGAAGAGGAAGCTCTGCTTCACCGCAACCAAGAAACCGAAAGGGTAAGCCAATCGGATTAGATTAATTTTATTTCATTTGCTTAATTGCATATAATTAAAAATATAAATATTAAATAGGTTATTAGTAGTGTAAATATTAATTAATAATTAGTTAGTGATAGAATACTTAATTATTAATTAGATAATTATAAGTATAATTAGTAATTAAAATTTATTAAAATAATATATAAAAGGTTAATTAAATAATTAGTGTAATAGTAATTAAATGATTAATTATTTGAATTATAATAATTAATTAATTAGTTAGTTAATCATTATAATTAGCATTGAAATACTTATTAATAATAACATATAAATAAGTCCATAATAAAAACTTATTAGAATAAATCCTACCAATTATAGTATTCATAATTAAAATCAATGATGTTATATAAAATTACAATTAATAAGTAAACTCAATTTTTTATAACCATAAAATTAATTGAAATTTATTTACACTAAATAGATAATTTAAATTATACATATTCTATAGTTATTAATCATATTTTTATTAACACTATTTATTAATCTCTATTATCATTTCTATTCTCTTCCTTACAGATTTTTTATCAATTTTAATTAAATTCATTTAATTATACTTTTATATATCAATATCACAATTAATTATAAATTAAGATAATTAATACAGAGATAAGCAAAAAGAATAAAAGCGGTAGGAGGCAAAACGGAGCCGGGAAAGCAGTCTGCGCATCGTCTTTCGGTACTTCCGCTTCTCTGGCCTTGTAAACTTCTATAATTTCTCCTCTCTTTGGTTCTGTAGTTGCTCTTCCTATAGTCTTAGGCCTGCATAGGGTTTGCTTTTCCTCGTCCCGGACCCCACGTCTTCGTTGCTGCTTTGGGATTGAAGTAGAGTTTTGAAAGAGTCGCTAGGAAGCTGCTTCGCTTGCTCGAGCATCACGTCGTTTGTAAGAACGGGGAAGTAGGATGAAACTCCGGCTGAGAGAGCTCACGGAGCTGAGGAAGATGAAAGAACAGAGACAGGAAAATATATATTATGTTTGTTATTCTTGTCCTAGGTACAGAAGCTAGTATATAAAGACAATATTAGTACACGTGTAAAGATCTTATTGGACAGAGAAGCAGTTAGCCGTTGGAAGCTTTAATCCGGAGTTCTAATAGCCCCTGTCAAGCTAAAGATTCGTCTTGAATGTTTAGCTTGGATCGTAACTCCTTGAATCTGGATGTAGATAGTGGCTTCGTTAGAATGTCGGCTAACTGGTATGTGGTACTGATCGGGAGAAGCGGAATCACTTGATTGTGAATATGGTCGCGGATAAACCGGTGATCGATCTCGATATGCTTTGTTTGAGCGTGAAAAACGGGGTTGTAAGCCAGGGCAATAGCTGACAGTTATCGCAGAATAAATCGATCGGTGGTTTTGGGACGAAGAAGTCGGTGCTCAGTGTTAGCCGAGATTGAGTGTGTCTGCGGTCTGGTCGGCGGCAGCTCTCCCACGGTATTCCAACTATGTGGAGGAATCTAGCCACGGTATAACGCTTTTTATGTCCAGGAGCATAAGAGTGTTGCCGAGGAGGTGCAATCCCAGTGGTAGATTTTGCGGGTGTTGGGATCGCCGGCCCAATCTGCGTCGGAGTATGTGGATAAAGTGAGCGGTCCTGGAAGAATGGGTAATCCGAGTTTCACTGATCCTTTGATGTACCGCAGCAAACGCTTGAGCAGATAGGAATGCTGTGGTGCGGGATCATGGAGATGTTGAGCTAGTACATTGACGGCATGAGCGATGTCAGGTCGAGTTAAGGTAAGGTATTGGAGAGATCCCGTGACCTTCCTGTAGGTGGTGGGATCGGAGAGGACGACGTCGTCGGGCATCTGTTCTGGTAATTTAGTGCAGGAGGGATTAGAGAGAGAATTACAGTTGTTTAAATTGACAGAGCTTAGGATTGATTCGGCATACGAGGATTGAGATAGAAAATACTTATCTGAATGTTTCTGTATTTTGATGCCGAGAAAGTGATGGGCTGGGCCGAGATCTTTCATGTTGAATGTGGATTGTAATTCCGTCAGAACAGAGGAGATGGCTTTGTCGTCGTTGCCGGTGACTAGGATGTCATCGACGTAGACAAGTAGGAATATGCGTGTTGCCCCGACGAAGAGTGAGCAGAGACGGATCTGCCTTGCTGTAATCGAACCCGAGCTTGAGAAGATGGTTGGTGAACGTAGTGTACCATTGACGTGGTGCTTGACTTAGGCCATAGATAGATTTGAGCAATCGGCAGACGTGATTAGGATAATTCTCATCTGTGAAACCCCGTGGCTGAGCCATATAGACGGTGTCATTGAGCTGGCCGTGCAAGAAGGCATTGGATACGTCCAATTGCTGTACCGACCAGCCGTGGAAAAGTGCGACGGTGAACAGGACTCTGATGGTCGGGATTTTCGCAACGGACTGAATGTCTCTGCTAGTCGATGCCGTGTGCTGCTGATTTCCTGACCCGAGACGGCTTTAAAACGTGCGATTGAACCGTCGCTTGAATTCTTACGGAGGTCCATTTGCAGCCTAACACTTGAGCGTTGGGAGGAGGTGTTCAAGACGCCGTGCTTGTGTGGAGAGCCAAGAATTCTTTCGGCATTGCTTGCCTCCATTCGTGTGTTTGACGGTCACTTAAGTTGGTGGATGGGACGCACTGATCGAAACTGTAGTGCTTGTGAGCGGAAGAGATTTAAACGTGCGGTTGGTTTGAGTGAGCCAGTATGGGTTCTAGTTATATAGGAGTCGACGGCACCACCCCCCCCATGAGGGATTATGAGGACGTGAGTCAGGGGTGGGAATAGTTGCTGAAGGGACGGGCAGAGCTTCTTGGCTTAAGGAGAGACTTGATTGAGGCGGGAGATGTGTTGGCGGTATTGGTGGAGTAATCGAAGTCGTCGACGGTTGTCTTTGTTCGAATGCCGTAGATGTCGGTAAGAGCATAGCAGGAGGGACATCTTTGTGTGGAACCTGAGGAAGCGTACTATTGTTAGCGAACGGGAAAGAGTGTTCAAAGAATGTAACGTGGCGGGAAACGAAAATTTTGTTTGTCTCCCTGTTAAAACATTTGTAGCCTTTGTGGCTTTCCGAGTAACCAAGAAAGATGAAAGAGCTGGATTTTGGTTCCAGTTTTGTGTGCGTGTGCTGTGGTAACAATGGGAAGCATTCGCAGCCGAAAGTCTTCAAATGCTTATAGTCCGGCTTGATGCTGAACAGTAATTGTAATGGCGACTTGTTCTGGGTGTTTGGAGAAGGCATTCTATTAATCAAGTATGTCGCCGTGGAGCACGCTTCAGGCCAGTATTGATGCGGGACTGAAGCTCTGTGTAAAAGAGATCGAGTGGTTTCGACCACATGCCGATTCTTTCGTTCGGCCACGCCGTTTTGCCTGCGTGTAGGGGGGACACATGATGTCGGATGCCTTGGACAGAAGAAAGGTTTCATCTGATGGTTATTGAATTCAGTTCCGCCGTCTGTCCTAAGTATTTTGATTCGATGATTCAACTGATTTTCAATAAGCATGGTAAAATGTTTAAACACATCAGTTACATCAGATTTATGTATTAAAGGAAACAGCCATGTATAACGGGAAAAATCGTCAATGAACAGAACAAAGAATCTACAGCCGAGGACAGAGGAGACCGGAGACGGACCCCAGACGTCGGCATGCACAATGTGCAGAGGTGTTGAAGTTCTAAATTGAGAATGCTCGAATGGGAGCTTATGATTTTTACATTGAACACATGTAGTACAATGTTTAGAAAACGTAAAGATTCGTAAAGTAGGATCACTTTGAGAGATCCGTTGTAAGGTCCGGAGATGAGGATGTCCCAGGCGGTCGTGCCACACGGAGGAGGAAATGTTGGACGCCTGAAGAGCTGTGTGAGGATGCGGAGATACAGATTCCTTCGGTAACCTGTACAAACCACCGCTACAAGGTCCTTGAAGCAGCTGTTGATCGGTCATCAGATCCTTAAAAACAAATCCCGATGGATCAAATGTAATTGAAATTTTGTTATCTTTAACGAGGTTAGAAATAGATAACAGATTATGAGAATGTTGGGAGTGAAGTAAATTTGATAAGAAGAGTTACGATTCGGGTAGGAAGAATGCCCGTGCCCGAGTGAGCAATGGGGATGTTTCTTCCGTCCCCGAGGAAAATGCCGTCGGATCCACTGTATGACGTTGGTTGAGAAAGATTGTCGGCGGCGTTGGTCATGTGGGAGGAAGCTCCAGAGTCGAGAAACCAATCGCCAGACGAGGCTTCGGGGTTTCGGTTATATAGGCAGTATTATTTTAGATACAGTGGTGGATGGGGTGTAGTTGGCGTTCATATGATGCCAACAAGCATCAGCCGTATGACCCTTCTTGAGGCAGATCTGACAGATCGGGGCTGGCTGCTGTTGGACAGAGCGGTTTGTGTTGCTAGAGTTTTGCGTGGAGCGTCCTCTGGATCGGCGTCCACGTCCCCTGCCGGCGTAGAGAGCTGTCTGCTGGATAGAGTCGTTGGATTGGCGAGCTGCATCTGCGCTTACGTGATCTCCTCACTGATGAGCATGGCGTATAGGTTCTCAAGCCGAATGGGGATGGAGAGTTGCGAATATACGTTTGAATGACTGATAGGCGGGAGGTAACCCGTTCAAGATGTACAAGATGATGTCCTGAGAGTCAATCGTGGAACCGGCGGAAGCGATTTGATCGACTAATTTCTTTATCTTGGTCAGATATTGGATCATCGACGAATTCTTCATGGAAACGTGGTGGAGCTCGTTCTTGAGTTGGATTACCTTGGAGCGACTGGTTGCCTGAAATTGGCTTTCAAGAACTTGCCAGATTTCGTGGGTTGTGTCAAGGTGAATGATATAGGGTAGGACAGTCGGAGAAATCGTCGAGCAGATGGCTGCCTGAAGATTTTGGTCGGTGATGCGCCAGTTCTTGATGAACAGAGCGTCCGTTTGATCGGACGATTCGCCGGAGGTAGGGGGCGGAGCAAGAAAGTGCTCGAAATCGTTTGCACGAAGCAGTTTTAGGATTTGATGACGCCAGATCGGGTAGTTGTCGGTCGACAGATGGTTTGGGACGAGGGTCTTGAGATTTGAGACGACGAATTTTAACGATGGAGAGATCGGTGAGATGTCCACCGGAGAAGCTGGTATTTGGTCGGTGGCCGCAGAGGAGGAAGCCGATTGTGAGGTTGTCATTGTCGGGGTAGAAGAAAGGAGAAAGGCCTGACTATACCATGTAGAAAC
>CM039735.1:94163481-94311289 GCA_022539455.1 Dendrobium nobile | reverse complement strand
TTACCTCAAATAAAATGTGAATAGAATGGTTTGCAACATGGAAGAGAGATAACTCCGGCTGAGAGAGCTCACCGGAGCTGAGGAAGATGAAAGAACAGAGACAGGAAAATATTATTATGTTTGTTATTCTTAGCCTAGGTACAGAAGCTAGTATATAAAGACAATATTAGTACACGTGTAAAGATCTTATTGGACAGAGAAGCAGTTAGCCGTTGGAAGCTTTAATCCGGAGTTCTAATATCGTTTCTGTCCGATCGCAAGTCTCGACGGGAGCTCGCTGCGAAGGTAACGATCTTTCACTCCTTTTCGCGCGCTTCTTCGGCTAAATCCCGTAAATCCGCCGAACCATGGAAATTCGGGATTTAGGGCAAAAATGTAACGTGAGATTTAACTCAAATCCTGCTCAAATACTGTATGCAAACGGCCCCTAAAAATGTCGATAATAATATTTATCTTTTAAGGCTAGTTAGAGCATATTTAAAATTATTCAAAGATTTATTCATTAAAAATTAAATGAAATTTAACTACTATAATAGCTCTTCTAAGAGATAAACTGCTATTAAATAATTTAAATAACTTGTAATTTTACTCATATCCTCAAGATACTTTAGAAGCAATTTTAGATATTCTTCTTAGATTGTCTAAAAGGAGCCATATCAATAAAATGATGATTTTAATCTTTAACAATAGCATTAGGAAAACGATCATACCAAAAAGAATTAGAATTTATAAAACTCTATCAAGTAGTTGCCAAAGATTAATATTGTTAGAATAAGTATAATTGGGTCTTATTAGACCAAAATCTATAAGGACACAATCCAACTTAACATTATAAAAATATTTCATAACATTTAAATTAGGATGGCCACCCCATATGCGCTCATTAGGAGAGAGAATAGCATTAAAATCTTCCCCAACCTTCCAAGACCCTTGAATACTATTAACAACTGTAATAATGTGTTACCCTAATAATGGCATTCCAATTCTTGTTAAGCTAGCATAAACAAGAGAGCAAGATGTATGAATAGAACAATTAAAATTTTTGAAAATGCAATGTTTATTAATAGTTATTCAAAATATGTATTTAAAATTATTTTCTCCAAAAATACTTAATCTTATTAGAACAATTAGCACAAGATCTATGAATACCCAATAAATTTCGAATATGATGAATATAGTTAGAAGAAATAAAAGATTAAAAATGAACCAAAATCTTGATATTATGAATCCTACAAATATTATTGACTATATCTAAGGATATAGGGTTTCCCATACCACAACTATTCCATCTAATCAAATTAATCATTGGAATTGTTATTAGAAACATGAGATATTATGATTATTGCAAGTGTATCAAGAATAATGTGTTACTTAGCGTATTTCTTTTTATTAACTAATTTATAACTTTTATTATATTCAATAAAATCACTAAAAGAATTATTCCTATAAAAGGAAGTGGAAGAATTAACTAGAATCAGGAACATCATTTGTATCAAGATTGTAAGAGTTAACACCCACATTACTTGGCTTGGCTGATAAAGACAACTTAGTAGTCATAATAGATTATGATTTAAAATTACAGATTTATGAGCATCCAGTAAATGTTAAGGAACAATGTTAGTATTAGAAATCCCACCTTCAAGAATATTATTTAGAATTTTTAATAGCAATATTGTTCCCCTTTATAGATAATTCCTTGTTAATAGTAGAACGAATAATATCACCAAGATTATCATCTAGAATATGGAAAAAATAAGGCACGTGAAATGAAATTAGTTCAGGTCAAACACCACCTTTTTTAGCATCAATCTCATCATCTTTCATTTTATAAATCTTGAGTTCTAGATGCAATTTAAAATACTGAATGTTTTCATGCTGGTGCATCCTATAATGAGAAGAAAAGAGGAATATTTTCAAAATTTCCCTTTTGAATGTTTTGAATTTTTTAGAATTAAGCCAAATCTCTTTTTCCATTTTTTCCATTATTAACTCATTTTAGATGCCATATCATATTGAATATATCATGTATTATTAGAGAATTTGGATGTGTTTCTATTGTGCATATTGATTTCTTCATCCTTGTTACTTGTATACTTAAGTTTGGTACTACCTATTCAGTTTACTGCTAACCCCTTTATATGTTGGTTTTCCTTGTGCTATAATAGGGATTCTAGAGAGAGACTAGTGGTGCATCAATTTTGAGTAGGTATTAATAGTTATCTTTTAAGATTTAAGCTATAATTATATATTTTTATTATTTTGTCACTTGTATTATATTGTTGTAACGTGCACTTGTGGATTGGTATTATTATGTTGATGTAAAGACTATTTACTTGTGTTGGTGGATGTATGCTGCATTACATTGAATTATTGGATTTAGTGGTTCTTTGTTGTGCTTTAGTTGCTCGATACATGGATATGAACTATGTGGTCGTAAATGCTACTGTAATTGTTTGTACAATTGGAAAATGTTAGTATATCTAGCCATTATTTGTTGCGGTCAGTTGGATAGGTATTATAGGGTGTTACGAGAGCCAAGGCTTGTTCTGTAACGACCTGTGCTTCATTGCAGCCTTCTTGTTTCTCTCAGATCTTCATTGGTGGCACCACAAAGAGATTCCTATGGGTCTCCTAACCATTATCCGGAAGATAAAGAGAAAGGAGAAGGAGATGAGGATTCTTATGGTGTAGGTCCTTCTCCAAAACTCTTTTCACTCTTGTTATACTTAGATATTTTTATTCCCATTTATTTTTAAAACTTTGCAATTTCCCTACACGCTTCTTCATGTGTCACAGTGGACTGGACAACTCGGGGAAGACGACTATTGTGCTGAAGATCAATGGCGAGGATACTAGCATCATCAGCCCCACCTTGGGCTTCAACATCAAGACCATAAAGTACCAGAAGTAAGCCTTTCCCTTTTTCCTCTTCTTCAGCCTCCTAATGCTATTTTTTTTTAATTGCATTTTAAATTTTAACTGGACTTGGGAATCAAGACAGGTATTCCTTGAACATTTGGGATGTTGGTGGGCAGAAAACAATCAGATCCTACTGGAGAAACTACTTTGAACAGACTGATGGTTTGGTGTGGGTCGTAGATAGCTCTGATTTGAGAAGAATGAATGATTGCAGGATGGAGCTTGGAAATCTCCTCAAAGAAGAGGTTGGATCTCTCTCTTGCTTCCTTTTTCGCATGAAAATTATGAACAGTGAAAGTAGCTCTAAGTTTGCCTTACACTATGATATTCGTAGTGGCATATCATTAATACTTCTTCACTCTCCTATTCCTGTTGCTATTTTCATGCTTCTTGACATTTTTTTTTCCTATTAAACCCCTCCCTCATTCAATCAGATGTATAATATTACATTTGCTGCAAAATTTGAAAGTTTATTCAGGTGGTAATGACATATTATAGCTAGTTTTGATCGATTTTGTTAATTATTATTTTTTTACTATTGAATTTATATGCCTTTCAATCTGTCAACACATCTTCCTACTCTGCTGACATTAGCTGCACTTCTCCACACAAGTAAAGCCCTCTGTCACATAATATTTATGATAGAAATTAGAAAACACTTGTAGATCTCAAGTATTTCCTATCAATCTTCAAAAAACAGCGAGAATTCTCCACAAAAATTCACACAAAACCACGAAAACAGTAGATAATGTGTATTATTTGATGAAATAGAAATGAAAAATAACAAGATACAGTTGATCCTCAATTCGAGAGGAGGATCAATCTTTCTCAAGTCTCTAGACGCCGCTAGAGCTTAAAAACCTAAACCTAGAGATCTCAAATTTCAGCCAAATTCAAGATGCCATAACCCTAGGAAAACAAACTATTTAATGCATACAATTCAAAAGGAAACCTCCAAACAGTCGCTACATTCAATTTCCCTCCTAAACTTCATAAAAAATCCTTCCAAAACTGCTCTTTTTGAATTGGCTGTTTGATCGACATGCAGGAGGCTGAGATTGGCAGAGAGTTCCGCCTCTCGTTCGTAAGACAGTTCGATATGGGCTGGCTAGACCGGTCTAACAATACTCCCCTCCTAAAGATCCACCGTGTCCGCAAGGTGGAAAGACGACACCCTTCTCCATTCCTTCTTCATCACAAACGGTAAGAATTTGAAGAGTTCTGTCCTTACACTTGTGCCCCAGCGTATACCTCTTGTCACATTTGAAACAGAGCCCCTTTGCCCTTTTCTCATGTAATTCTGTTTATGTGAGCTTCTTGAAGTTGTACCACAGTCTTACTCCTACAGTCTTCTCCTTCGAAGTCTTCCGAAGAATACTCAGTGTCGGCTCCTTAGGTGCCAGAAAGGTGGTGGTCGGCTCCTTGGGTGTCAGAAAGGTGGTGGTCCTTCTATTTGGACCTCCTGAGTTATTGCCTCCCGTATCTCTCTTTAGGTGGCTCTGATCCTCCATCAATTGAGCTAGCTCCATAGCCTCTCCTAAATCACGAGACTTCATTACTCTAACAGCTGCCCGGATCTCTAGCATCAGTCCCTTAATGGAATTTCCCTCTAGCACTGTCTTAGGAAGACAGTCCAATCGACTAGCAAGGTACTCGAATCTCTCTCACTACTCCATCACTGAATCATCCTGTGTCAAGGCAAAGAACTGCTCGTAGACGTCTCCTCCCCTGCTGGTTTGGAAACATTCCAACAAGCAGTCCTTAAACTCCCTCCAGGTCCTTATCGGTCGCCTCGTATCCCTCCATTGGTACCATGCTAAAGATTTTCCTTCCAAGCACATCCCGGCTGCCATCAGCTTCTCCTTCTCCGTCAACCTATTGATAATAAAGTACCTTTCCACCCTGTAGATCCACCAATGTGCATCCTCTCCCTCAAAGATAGACATATTTAGTTTCCTCACCCTCAAATTTCCTATATTCCCTTCATAATTTCCCCTTCCCCAAGGGGGTGGTTGCCCCTAAGTGTCCCAATCATCCCTTCTACATTCATACCCCAACCTTTCATTAAATTCTCACATTCTCCTCTCAAATTCAGCATCCTTTGGATCATAACAAACCCCTTCCTTTTCAAATTCAGCCCCCATTTGGTCATAATTTTTCATTTCCTTTCAAATATCGTCCCTCTCCTCTCCAAATCAGCACATCTTCATTCTTGCCCTACCTCCTTACGCCTCTCCTCATATCCTCTACTTGGCTCCTCCCTAAGAATAGGCTACATGAGAGGTATTCTCTCTTCTACCTTTCGAGTCTCCACCTCCTAATCTCCCCTTTGCTTGATTGGCTTATGGTTTTCTCATCTCCCTGGCTGTCGGTGCCTTCCCTCCCCTTCGACGGCGATATTTTGGTTTGACTCTCGAGCACTTTCTTCAACATCTCCCCTAGGCTGGAAAAATTCTCATCCATCTTCTCGTGGATGGCTGAAATGTCTTTCTTTAAATATGAAACTTTAGTTTGTAGATATGAAATTTCAGATTTCCTTTGTCCGATCTCCACTTCGAGGCGTTCCAACAACGCATCCTTTTTCTTGGCCGCCATCAATACCCAGATCTTTGCAGACTAAAAAATCTGGAATTCGATTCTTGAAAACAGCAAATAGCCCCTCTTCTGGCTGAAAAACAGCAGCTGGTTTTTACAGAAAAACGCCAACACAGTCCCAAAGTTTGCTCTAATACCAATTTGATAGGAAATGCTTGTAGATCTCAAGTGTTTCTTATCAATCTTTGGAAAGCAATGAGAATTCTCCACACAAAACCATGAAAACGAAAAATAGCAAGATAAAGTTGATCCTTAATTCGAGAGGAGGATCAATCTCTCCCAAATCTCTAGACGCCGCTTGAGCCCAAAAACCTAAACCTTAAAGATCTCAAATTTTAGCCAAATTCAAGATGCCCTAACCTTGGGAAAACAAACTATTTAATGCATACAATTCAAAACAAAACCTCTAAATAGTCCCTACATTCAATTTCCCTACTAAACTTCATCAAAAATCCTTCCAAAACTGCTCTTTTTGAATTGACGGTTTGATCGACATGCAAGAGGTAGAGATTGGCTGAGAGTTCAGCCTCTTGTTCATAAGCTGGTTCAATATGGACCGGCTAGACAAGTCCAGTGGATCAGTCTAACAATTTACCATTTGTTTTCTCCCATTTCCCGTGTTATCTTTGTGGTTCTTGAAATCATACATGGAAGGTGTGATTTATTTATTTCGTCACATTTTGATTGATAAGTTCATCCATTTTGGGTGCATGCTTTAGAATTCATCTCATTATTATTATTATTATTTTTTATTTCCTTTATATGCTAGGACAAAGGATATCCAAATCCCAGTTAATTGAGCTGATTTTTTTGTCATGTTCGGTGTATATGACTTCCTACATTTTGTGTAATATTATTCTAGCTTCTAATCTCATTTATTGGAAGATTTCTTTTAGGGGTTATTTGATAGGAGAAAAAGTAAATGCAATGCATATTAAATGCTTTGCTTTTGAACTTGTTGGTGTTTGGTTAGACATTGAAGTAAAGTAAAGTAAATTCGTAATGTATTCAGAGCTCTCGCTTTAGTTTATTTTTTGCGTAAAGTAAACTTGCTCAAAATCGAGCGAGAAAGGAATTCACGGAGCAATAACTTCTTCAGCTCTTTCATTCCTACTCAACAAACATCACTTCTTCGGTGGCGTTTAGTGTTTGATTTTCATCTCTATTTATCTGTTGCCGTTCAACTTTGCGGGAAGTGCGGCTTCGGGTCTAATTAGCATGAGATGGGCGCAAGCCGGACTGGAGTCGTTCGTTCATGGAGTAGGCAGAGTCGGTGCAGGTTAGCTTGTGTGCGCAGGAGCCGAACAGTATAGGTGAAGGAGGGTGTTGGGTCGGACGCAAACCAAGGTGGAAATTCGGGATCGAACTAGAGGTGTTCGATTGCGGCCAGTGAGATCGACAATCGTGCGGAAACCTTAGGAATTGATGTAGCCCATTGCTTCGAGGTATGTCTTTCCACTTATGGTTGATTTGACCACTCCGTGTGAGAATCTGGAGCCGCAAGATGTTTCTTATATGTTTGATTTTTCTAGGAATGTTAAATCGGCTGGTGATCAATTGGGGGTAATTGGCTGATTTTATTTTACTTTGCATACACCCAATCAAATAGAAAAAATGGTTTCCTTGTATTCACTTTACATATAATCAAATAGCTTTGAAGTATTTACTTTATACTGCATTCGTTTTACAACCAACCAAACAGCCCTTAGTTACTTCTGATGCAAACCGTGATCCAACATATATCATTCATCTTTGAATTAGACAGAGATGAACTTAGGTTAGCAAATGGAAGGTTAGGTTGGGTTTCTACTCGGATCTGGGACCCTTAATGAATCAGACTTTGACATGTTCCAACAATTCCTACAATGGGTTGGTTCAGGCGAAAATTAAAGGTAGAGCAATGGTAGGGTCGTTAAAGTAGCATCCGTTTGAAAGTCAATCACTGATGGTGAAAAGATAATGGGGAGGAGCCAAATGGAGGGTGAGGAGATGATTCAATCTCAAAAAGACCTCGAACATAGTGGCATAATTAGGTCGGTTAGTGATGGGGACATCAAATCATGAAAGGTTTATCAGAGGCGTGGCCGCCGATCTACGGCCACGATCGAATCATTGTAATTTTGATTTATTTATGTTGTCGTTGTATTTTCTTATTTCCAGTTCTCGTCGTATTTGTTTTATGTGATTTCCAGTTGTACCCTTTTAGTAAGGGATGTCGTATGTAAGCCCCGAGGGCATTGTAGTCTTTCTATTTCTTAAGTCTCATGTACAAGGCTATTTATAGCCCCTTGTTTTGTTTTGAAGGTTAATGAATGATTGAATGAAAATTTTCCTACATTTGTGATTTCTTGCAAGAGCGAGAGAGGTTGGAGAGAAATCCCTAGGAGACGGAGATTGGATCACCCACCAACTTTGAAGACAACAGGGTTCGTGGTTCATTAACTTTGTTTGGTTTCCTCTTTGACCCCTTCCTCCACCCCTAGCCGCCGGCCACGAATCTCCCATATGTTGCCGTCGACCACCTCTCATCCATCCACTTCCACCACTTAAACTTCCTTCCTACGGTACACCCAAACCCCTTTTTCTTTGCTCTTCTGATCCCACCCCACTTCACCCAAACTCGTTGGCAAGCCTAGCCAATCCGCCGGCCCCTCCTTGGGTCCCCCCCCCCCCCCCTTTTGCTTGTGACAAATCGTTCCATTTGGGTTATTCCTATATTAGGAAACTTATTTAATTCAAAGCCAAATCTAATTTGAGTTTGAATTGTTTCCTAATCTAAGTATCCTATTTTTGGAATGTTTCCTAATTGGATCCTATTTGAATTTAAAATTCAAATTGGATTTAAATATCCCTTTCCCAATATTCAAATCCAAATCAAGTAATATTAATTGCTCTCCATAACTCCACCTCCCTCCTATGGATGGTCCCCCCCACCCCCACCCCCACCCCCACAATCCCATTAATTCTCTTTTAATTATTTCCTAAACCCAACTCTTCACTTAGAAAATAATTTCAAATCCCCAAATCTCCTTCTTGGTCGAAATTTCCAAGGTTCCCTCCTTTTATTTACTTTCCAAAATCCTATTATTAGGATTTGGAAACTCTTCCCTCTCTCTCTCTCTCTCTCTCTCCACCGCCCCTCCCTCCATTAATTCCCCACTTAATTGTCATCTCTCCTACTTTCAAAATCTGAAAAGTAATTTCAGATTTCTCTACTTTGCCTCCCACACAAACTCCAATCCTTGGTGACGTTCTTCCCTTAGGCCGGCCACACCACTTCACCCCTTCGAACTAAAGAGAAACTTCTTTCTCTTCGAAGGAGTCAAGGTTCTTAGCCATCTGTGGAAGCGATCGTCATCTAGTCTCCATGAATGGCCAACCCCGACACTGACTACGAACTCGTGTACGACGAGCACGATTTCGTACGCATTCTTCATTCAACCTTCTTCGACGTCAACCCGAGGGTCGATCATACGGTTGAAGATTACATCGAACACATATTGGATACTTTGTTGGAAGCTATTGAAGAGCAGATAGAGATCGTTGAGTGGAGGATCGCCGCCGATCCTTGACGGAGATTTTCTACTCTTCTTCCTCTCGTATTTCTTAAGCCTAACCTTTCTTGTGAATTGATTGTAGTCACGAAGAATGCCTCCGCCTGCTTCTGCTAAGCTTAGTAAACGTAGGGATTTGAGTGTACTTCTTTGCTTTTGGCTCTTATTGTTAGACTAGGGATTTTTGGTTGAAACTATTATTCTGGCATGATGTTATTTTCTAATTTATTTTGAAGTTTCAAATCTCTGGTTATGTGACTTAGCCTAAGCGGGTGTGACCCCTCTTATGTTTTATTCCGTTGTTTTAAATGCTTGTAGTTTTCTTCATTATTTTCTAATCAAGAGTCGTGCAAAATCTTCCAAATCATTGCATCCATACGTAGTTCTACATAAGTTAGGCTAAGGGTTTCATAGGGGAGAGCTGATATTTCAACCATTTAAGGTGATTTTAGCTTGTTTAAGGTTTTCGTACGTAGAGAGTGACAAGCTGAAGCTAGTGTGGTGAACACGAGATGTGATGCCGTTGGAGCATTTTTAATGGAGAGGAACATCCATGATGTCTCTAGTGATAAAGAGGAATGTCACTTTTTCTTTTAATAAAAGAGATCTGGCAGCGTGGTAGCTGCGATGAAGAGGATGTTGGTGGAATAACACATGTTCGTGAGGCTTTGATGATTTAGGCTTCATTTGGAACGGCTTTCTTATTACTTTGTAAAGCGTCTTTTTAGTATAAAAAATTATTTTTTACTAGAAAGCCGCTTTAAGAAGCAGCGAGAAATCCGTCCCAAACGAGGCTTAAGGCTTTGTTTGGGACGACTTTCTTATTGCTTCTTAAAGCAATTTCTTGTTCAAAAATTAAAATTTTTTAACTAAAAAGCTGTTTTAAAAGATAATAAAAAAGTCGTCCCGAACAAAGCCTATATAAATTACGGTTGTTTTTTATGTGCATTGATGGAAGAAAATTTTTATGCTTGTCTATACATGCATGCTTCATATATGCATATAGGATGATAGCATCATATTTTCAATATTCGTAGCGAAGAGAATTAGACCATCTTTTTCTTCACATTAATTGGCGTCATTTTTTTGCATGTGATAGAGATTATCAGGAGCTTCTTTGTTGATCTTGGCTAATAAGCAGGATATTCAAGGCGCTCTTAAGCCTACAGAGATAGCAAAAGTAAGTCTTCCTCAAAACAACCTTAGTTTCTTATTAACTTCTCACTAAGAAAGTAAATAAATAAATTTTGCTCTGCTATGAAATTTCTCATTCATTTGAATAAACTTCTCTCAGGTTCTAAATTTGGATGCTTTGGATAAAACCCGGCATTGGAATATTGTTGGTTGCAGTGCTTATAATGGCGATGGATTGTTCGAAGGTTTTGATTGGCTCGTTCAGGACATTGCTTCCCGGATTTATGTAATTGACTGATGTGATGATTTTTAACCCTAAACCCTAAATCAGAGTGCTTCTTAGGCATCCCCAATTTTGCAGACGGCAGAGCTTTCGCTTCTTCTGTTTGGATGCGAAGTTTTGTTGGAATTATTTATATGTGTATTAGGTTTTTTCATTTACAAAACAAATGTTTTGTTGGAATCAAATTAATTTGTTTTTCAAAGCTAAAACTAAATGCAGCTGACAAATATGGCTTTAAAACAAGTATTTTTTTTTACACAAACATTAACAAAAATTGTGCTATGGAGTTCTGCTTAAGTGGAAATTTTATTGTGCAGATGCACGTTATTTTTTTGTTCGGTACAGATTGATGTGGCGCATTTTATTTGGTTTCAGGATTGTCAGATATCCGCATAAAATAATATCTCTATTAAGATGTGGTTCAGGGTACTTGTGGTTGTGAAAGAAATTGTTATAATTATAATGCTCAAAGATTACATATTTATTGAAGTTTATACATGTTTTTTATAATTGTATCAGCCAAATCTGTAAGATCCAAAGTTTTGAGAAACTTCAAATAGCTTTCATAAAATTATAACTAAAAAATATACATTGAGTGATACACATTAATTTTCCTTATCGAGCTTTTAACTGTATCTCACTCAAATACGTACTTTTTTTTTGTTCATTTAAACTTTTGTAGACCTTAAAATCATAACAAAAAACCGCAAAGAATTCATCTCCTTACGCTCATATATGTCTGCGTTTTGAAGAAACTGAAAAGAATTCAAGTCTTTTATTATTTTTTCCCGAAACAAACTTCCAGAAAGATATCTCATGTTCTAGTTTTTTATGATGCCCACTTTCACAAGAATTCAAGATATCACAACGAGCTGTAAGCGAATCCGGAGATCACAACAATCACCAATATTTTTATGCTGTAAGTGAAACGGATCAGATTTCTGAAATCCTGCTCTCAAAAATCACCAACTGAACCTTCATTGCCGGAGAAATTATTGTGTGGATATCAGACGCAGAATGCTATCTGGAGATCAACCAAAATGCACCTCATCAGCAGTACCAAACGGTACCAAACCACATTACCAAGAGATGACGTAGTGCATTCTGATTCGTCTCCAAACGGCGTTCGACGTCCGCACAAAATAATTAATCCCATTGCCGAGAGATCACACAGGTCAGCCATTCAAAATAAAAGAAAAAAAAAATTGCTTATTCAAGAAAGATTTGAATTAAATAATACAGAACAGGCGAAAGGAAGAACACAGCACAAAACTCGCTTTCATTAGGATAACTATTGCCCAATAATTTCCTAATGAAAATATAAATATAGGCTACCCTTTTTCTGGCGAATAAATGATCTTCCAAACCATATAATAAGACAACTAACAAATGAAAACACTCCTAAGCAACTATTACTAGTTTTAAACCTGCACTTTTGGCGCTTTGAGAAAATATACACTCTTCACAAACCCTTTTCCAACCTCTCCAACAACTTTGAGTTTCTTAATGAACTCTGTCTCGCTGTCATCATCTTTCTCCCTCTTGCGTTTCTGCAAAGTATTTTACCAAAAGTACATCAATGCTTATCATTTTATCAAATTAGCAAAACAAGACTGCGTTAAGAAGAGATGTACCTTCAAATCCCAAGTCAGCCCAATTGCGTCACCACCAAGAGAGTCATACCATATCTTAAAGGTTTCAGGGAACTCTTCCTACAGATCAGATAATAAACAAAATTTATGCAAGTCCTGCGCAGAAAGATTAGCTCGAAAAAGTTATCTGGCTTTAGTACCGTTAAATCTTCCAGGAAGAACAAGGTTGGGTCAAAATTCACCAACAGTTTACTTCTTGCATCTTCAAAGCTTTGTGCTGCACCGCCACCAAGCTGAATGAAAGGGTTGAAATCCTCGCCTGCTTTTCCCTGAATTACATGTTTCCCTGCAAGCTTACCGTCGGTTGGATTGCATTTTCCATTGGATTTGACATGAGATCGAATATAATTCAAATTATAAAAAAATTAACCATGGCTGATCGGGCTGGGGAAAAGAAGGCGTTGAGGATACGAAAGCTTGTCTGGATGGAGAATTACTACTGCATCATAGTTATTCATTGGCGTACGGAATAGACACTGTGAAGAAGAAGAAGAGAAACCAGGTGAGCTCAATTCAGTTAATGTCCTGGTTTAATCATGGAGATATTGGGAGTTAGTAGTTACCTCCCAAGTGTATGGGCCATTTTGACCTTGGAGAATTAATTTTGTCAAGAGGTCAGCACTGCTTCGAGCATATGCAGCCATCCTTTTAAGTATCTTCAAACATGAAATGATGGGAGATCAAGATTAATGAGCGGAACTGAGTGGCAGCACATAACACACATGAGGTGCTAAAAAAGGGGCAGCAAAGTGATTTTCAACTAGCGATGAACTAAGAACATAATCAAGAATTCATAAATGCTAAACTGTACTTCAGTAAGGTTTCTAAGACATTTTTATGAGTTCCAAGCCTCAAACAATCTCTTACTAATCCGTATCTAGTAAAACGTTTGAGGCAACCTATGGCAAGATTTAGCTAATTAAAGGAAGACTGGAAGAGCTATGCCTTTTTGTAAAATTCTAGAAGAATGAATGCTGATGGTCACTTATAGTGGTTTTTCTCCTTAACATCTCTAGATATAGTTATGAATGCTTCAATCTTGAGCCTATTCGACTAGGCTCAAGATGCTTAAAATAATTTGATCCAATTTTATATAGATCAAGGCCGGTCATAGGTTGGCTATATCCAATCTTGATTCCAGTAAGATTGGCTTTTGTTTTACCAATACATACACATGATTGTTACTAATAAGTGAAGGGTCAAAAAATAAAGCATGCTAATATTATTACCCATAAGATAAATAGTAATGGCATTATGAGTTTGATTTTAAGGATGGATTGCCAGAATGCAGAAAGATAGATTTCACTAGTCGACCATAAAGAGTGTTGACTAGGATATTTTCTATGTCCCTATTAGTCCTCAAAATATACAAGTGAATAACACACCAATCCAATTTTATATCAGTAGTGTCAAAAGGAGAGGAGCTAGGGAGATCTCAACCATAAACAAGCTTTTTAAGCAAATAAATATCACTCTAAGAGACAATTCGGAACTTCTTCTATTTGACCTAGCCACAACAAAACACCAAATAAAAAAACACTAAAAAGAGGAAGTTAAGAAGGTCAAAACAAACTCAAACAGCAAATCATCCTAATAGAAAAAAGCCAACAATAGATGGAAACCTCAAACATCAAGCAAACCTCCACAATATCCAAAGGTAAGATAGTGCAGGGAAGGCATTCACAAAAACAACCATAGCCCATGGGGGAGAAAGAACTAGACCAAAACCAAGAAGTATGGTTGTTGAAGGCCAGTAATAAAGTTTGGGAGAATTAGAAAGATAGAACTAAGCAAATCACATCAAACATAACCCTTAGGAAGTACCACACAAACAAGTTTTCTAGCCTAACTAGGTTTGACACATAATCTGAGTTGGGGTAGGATTACTTCGACCAAAAATAATATTACAGCGAGCTCTCTAAATATGCTAAATAATAATGTAAAGCATGATAAGTTGAGTATCAGTTTGACTAGCAAGGTTGTTACCTAAAAAGTTTCCTGATTCCATTGAGAAATTGAAATGTTTATACAAAGGATACAGAGTCCAATTAGTGGATAAAATGAGGAAGAGAGTGATCGGTTATGAAAGAAGGAAAAATAGTAAGCATCAAGGTTGGGAAATAAATATATAATATTGTTCTCCTATCTATGAAAATAACTAATCCAAAATTTGATTTTACAAGCGGTTTACCCATATTTTGTACGATGGGTGTTGCCCGCAAAGTACAAGCTTTATTCAGTTGGATTGATTGCAGTCCACCCTTAATTCCTATGTTTGATTTCTGCCCTCCTTTATGCAATACTCCAGAATTGGATCCTAAACTGTTGCAACAGTTGTTAATGATATTATGGCTGCTGTCCACCCCACAGATCCTTGCAGATCTGATTCCTGGGCAATTGCAGCCATGCACCTTCCAAGCAGGGCTGCAGACTAATTTGGATAGGCCGAGAATTTCCACAAAAGCTATTTCAATAAGAATTATAACTCATTCTCCTAGAATGGTTTTTCCCAATGGGTACAACTATATTTAAAAAATACCTAGTTTGGAATGTCATTTTCAATGCTCATTTGCATACTTGTTTGCAAACAAAATTCAGATCCACTTCTGCATCTGGAAATAAAAAATTGAAATCCTAGACCAGTAGTTTTCAAATTTAAATTAATAAATTTTGAATGACATACATGTTTCTCTGAAATTTAATTTCAGTTTGCCAGACAAAAATAAATTGAACAGCAATTCATGTGTTCATTTCTTTAGTTTTTTTTTAATTTTTTATTGGGAAACATGTGCAAATGAAACATAATGAAATGGCCTTCAATTTTTTTTTCACGTCCAAGAGCATATATATATGCAAGGGATATAATCAACTCATATTCATAATACATAAAATTGGTTTGTTTATTTATCCTTTAAATCCACACTCATTTTATGTATGGGTGTTCAAGAACCATGAGGTTTGAGGTCACTCGCATGTAACTTGAACATGGCTGAAAAGATTTATTCTTTTTTTTGTATCAATTTTTCTGGCACAGATAAAAAGATGCATTATAGATATCAAACCATCAAATTAAGATTATTATATTGAACTAGCACAAGGCAAGCAACAAACTTGTCCTGGCATAGCTTCTTAAAATACTATATCAATGGTGAAATTACTCACTTCACCATTTGGTAAACATTTTGTCCAAGCTTCAGATGTCTTGTCATACGTAGTAGCTAAAAACATTGCTGGTTCCAAAATTTGCACATTCTCTTCAGAAGATTTTCTGCTTGACAAGAAGTTCTCCTATTGCATAGAAAATATTTAATCGATAGTTATGAAACCTTTCATAAGAAATAGCTCATAGATCAATTATAATAGTTCATAATACTCACATTTATCTCCCATTCATCTTGTGGAGTAAAATCTCCATTTATGTCAATGATTAATGGTGAGAAATTCCAATCATAATTTGACATTAGGCGCAAGAACCTAATACAAGCAAATATATAAGTTCAGACATTCCAAGTTAGCATGGCTTCATATGGTAAGAAAAAAGAAAAACAATAGCAAGAAAGAATAAACAGTACAAGAATAACATAATAAACTTATAAGCAAGATACATACCTCAGAAATCCAGTAATACGAGTCAACGGAGCATGGTAAGGAAATGGCCTCAGAAAGAGGTAGGCAACTATCAATTCAATTGCCTCCTCTTCAAGAAAAGAAGAAAACAGGTGTGAAGAAATCCAGCGTTTTGCTAGCCTTCAAAATAAGGCGAAAAAGATTAAAAGAACAAGAAAACTAACATTGTTGACGGATGATGAACAAAAAAAATATGGAACAAGATTTTACCCAAAAACACTTGAGGGATAATTTTTCTGCAGTGTACTTAAAATCCTTACCTAACAACAGATCCATATGTTGGGTACCGACCATTCAGACCATTAATCATACTGGCGTGCTGGCTGCATAAGAACAACTCCTCGTCTATATATCTTTTACCCTTTATACTATCATTGCCTGTTGCGGGTGAAGTTAACAACAATGTGGTCCAAGTACATGATATTAAATATAAAAAATAAAGATTATTCTTAAGAATTTTGTACCTTGGTTTCTCAACAAGAGCAAGCTTCTCTCATGAAGGATTTTAAGACTAAAAGCATATCCTTCCATGAGGACATGCACCTCATCCTCCGTTGCACTGCAAAGCATGCCCCATCGATCTTGAAGACTGCAATTATAATGTAAATGATATCAAAGTTCACCAAACAAGCAATCATTTTCTGAACAACATGTTAAACATTCAGAGAAACTGGATTCCCCTTTACTACCTCTCACAAATTTTTAGCAGGAAAGCAACTTTAGTCTTCTCAATGACCTTTGCATCCAAAGGCCAGCTTCCAGATCCCTCTAACTACATGATCATTCAAGCCATCAGGAAACTAATGCATTAAAAATAACATGTGAAAGACAAAAGTCCTAATTAAGCAAGACAAGAGGCTACATATGAATGCCATGGGAATTGAAAAAAAAAAAGTTCTGGAGCTTAGAGGAACCGCAGAAAAGGATCAGAAATGAAGAAGACGGATATTCTTTGAAATTGTAACAATAATTCTTTGGATAATAAAAAAAAATTAAAATTGCAGTTCATAGATTATCTGGTAACTTTGAACATGAAATGGTTGAGCTTTCTAAACTAGTTTGTAATAATGGAGACTTCCAAAAGAGCAACATTCCATTAAGAAAATATAAGAATATCAATTACCTGAATCATAACTGTGAGTGGTTTGATACACGTAGTAGTAAATTTCGGTACATTCTTAGCACTGCCCTTCTCATAAACAAGAGGATGAGGTTCAGGAGGAAACACAGCCGTATGTCTGAAAGCTGCACATGAACTGCTCATCAAATGCACTCTAAGAAAATTAAATATAAGTACATGAAATACAAAAAGATTGAAAATTCAAGAAATGCATCGCATCGTCATTATAAGGCTTATCTTAAACTATTAAGATCATATTTATGAAAACTAATTCTTCATTCACCCTGATTGAGTGTTGCATGACAATATATTACACATTTTGTGCATGTCCCTATCAACAACTTCACCCTAGTTACCTCAACGATATCCCTTTTACTTCTTACTCTCTTCAACAATATCTGATGTATGCATTTTCTACCATTAGTAGTCAAAATCACGCAAATCTATTTTTTACCACTTATATAAATGCTATTCCATTACCACCAACAACAACAACAAAAACAACAAGCCTTTATCCCACTATATGGGGTCGGCTACATAAATCATTTTTCTCCACCGTGTCCTGTTAAGAGTCAAATTCTCATCTAAATCTAATAAAGAGAGGTCATTTCTAATGTTTTATAATCAAGACTTTTTAGGTCTACCTCTACCTTTTTTTTAATATAAGTTAAAATGCTATTCCATTATCATTTTAATAAAATCATTCCTCTATCTAAACTTCATAGTTTGCCGCATATCCATTTAAATATTCTCTCTAGCATACTATCAATGACTTCTTTTGAGCATATCCAATCAACATATAAGACTTAATTAGAATTTTAAAATTGAAAATCCCAAAAATCAATGGTACTAAACAATTAGGTAAAAGTTATAAGTAACACAATATGTTTCTTCAAAGTCTTTGAAGTAGAAGCATCTTTATATTGGACCGGTCTAACCGGTCCGCACGGGACCGGCATTTCGCAAACAGAGGCGGGATCTCCGCCTCCTGCGGAGATCGGGCGGTCCGAACGCCCAATTGGAGCCCGTTATGAAGGATTTTTGAGGGCTTTGAGAAGGAAATTTGAATGTAGGGACTGTTTAGGGATTTCCTTTTGATTTGTATGAATTAAATAATTGATTTTCCTAGGGTTAGGGGAGCTGGATTTTGGCTGAAATTTGAGATATCTTAGAATTAGGTTTTTCTTTGGGCTCTAGCGGCGTCTAGAGATTTGGGAGAGATCGATCCTCCTCTCGAATTGAGGATCAATTGTATCTTGCTATTTTATGTTTTCCTTACATCAAATAATGCAAATTATCTACCGTTTTCGTGGTTTTGTGTGGATTTTTGCGAAGAATTCTCGCTGTTTTGTGAAGATTGATAGGAAATACTTGCGATCTACAAGTACTTCCTATCACTTTCTTCAAAGAGACTTCTTAGCTCAAGTTGGAATCATTAGTGCTCTAGCATAATAAAGAGCTAAAAGTAATTTTTAATGAATAATTCACATTAAATGAAGTTTAATAACATAAAATCCTAAACATTATAGAGATAAAACCCATACAATTTAACAATACAAATTCAATAAAAAATGGATATTTACTATGACTAGAAAACAATATAATTTTATGCTTATACCGATATCTTGAGCAATGCATATGTTTTATGGCAAGAAGAACGCAGGTCAAAGCTCATCGACTCCTCGGGAAAAAAAAAACAAATCGGTATTTTTCATAAGTATAATTTGTATTTGTTTTTACAATTAATAAACAATATAAAATGGACAAACTCAGAGTTGGGTTATCATAATGAAACAGCACAAAGATGGTCTTTGAACACTAAAAAGCAATACAATTTACAATGCGAAGGTAGAATAAGATTTTCTTTTGTAAACTTTGGTAAGGAACATGCCTGCATCTAGTGGCTGTACACTTGAGATTCTCAAAGGAATATCGTCTAGAAGACGTAAGCGCTTTGACAAAGTCTCGAATGCCTCCAATAGACTTGTAGAAGACGATATAGGATCTGACACAGGACAATTATGCTAAATATGAAAAGAAAGAGAACAACAATTCTAAAAAGGCATTACTAAACAATCTAACCTTTACCACCCAGATGAATACTGAAATCAAGCTGATCTACTGCATATACTATATCTCCTTGTGACAGAAGAAAATGTTTAGAAATAACATATTCAGTAATTCTCTTCATGATGAGGTGTCTCTGCCACGGTGGACACTCCCATACTGTAAGAAGGCATTATAATAAGTTGAATACTCTATAGCCCAATGTGAAAGAGGAATTAAAATTGGTTGCGCTCAAATACCTGTGCTTTCGGCAATAGTACCATCCCTAAATCGTCTCAATTCTGCCTTGTCTCCCCAAAATTTTCTAAATTTAGCAGCCTAAACTATGATAAAAATATATATACTTTTAGCACTTCCAAGCAAAGGATATGTCAAAGCCAAAATTTGGTTAGCTGCAGATAAATGATTTTTAAAGATAAAAACAGCATAGGAAAAAGATAACCTCCTCATTGTTCTCGGCATGTGGACCAATATCAACCAAACGAAAGCACTTTTCTTCAGAGCTCAACAATAAGCCAACAAGCATCGGCTCTTCACCAAAATTTTCATAACCCTACATGGTTAATGCATCTTGATCATCCAGGTTTAGATAATCAAGACTTACTTGAAATTGGCTTAGGTAGCAGACATACTATACCTCATTTATATTCCAATTAGACGGAGCACTCCCCCAAGTCACACGGACTAATTTAGCTCTATCGCTTAGTCCCTGCTGCAAAACGGACTGCACATCTTTTTCAACTAATCCCCAGCGTTCCTCATCCAAGCAAAATTCAGATGAATTGATTATAGCGTTTCCTTTAAAATTTATTCTGTATTAAACTTCAAATGTCAGAAAATTATTGGTTGGTAGAAAAATAAAAGATTATAAGCAGTTAATATGCTCGAAGTACAACTGCACATTAAAACATGATAGCATTCCATAATCAACTCGACTGAATTCTTAGTAGTGCGAGATACATGAACATATATAATCATATGAAATTATATAATCATTGCTAAAGATTGCCACAAATTTAACCTAAATTTATTGCAAAGTCGAATCAAAAAAGATTTTTTTTTTCTTTTTTTGAAAAGGATTTCAAATTGCAGAGCTCAAGCATTCAACATTCTTATCTCTTACAACATTACCTTAAACAAGCATCAAATTTAGCAGCAAAGTCAGCCTTAGTCATGAAAACCTCTTCAAATCCACCACCTCTACATTTGTCAATGCAATTAACTGTCCAAGCAGCCTCTTCTTGAAGCTGATAGTTGGAAGCATAAAAGCATATAAAAACAACCAAGAAAATGAAAACTAATGAAATAAAATAGAAAAATCTTTGCATTTGGGTATTAAAGCGGAAATAAAACTAACAGGAAATGAAGAAAAATAGAATATGCATACCTCTGCAAAAGCTGTTCTAGTCAGGCAGAACAGCAAGTTCGTATGACCAGTTGCGTCATACAGAACAACAGGAAATGCTTTGAGACAACGAATCATCTCCTGAAATTATAAGAACAATTAGAACACCTCGACTATATTACATTTCTGCATTCTAAACATGCAAGCAGGGTTAAACGAATGTAGCATTTTAACACATTCAAGGCAAAGTTCAAAACTCTATTCATAGCCAAAAGTTTGGGCAATTACACTAGTAATACTCAAATCTTATAACTTCATAAAACAAACACAAATTTCTTTGCAATACAATTTTCAAATTTCATTCTTAATGCTTTACTTCTATTACAAAAATCCTTAAGTTAGCCAGTTAATTTTAAACAGTTGTGTTAATTTTTTATGTGAAGAAAATTTTGGTTATAATACATATATTCCATAAATGTTAAGATTTATAGAAAAGGTAACTCAGGCGTCAAAATCTACAAGGAATGTAATTTTTTTGCTTCTAAATAAATATATTATGCTACATATAATAAAAATAAAGGTGACTGACTTCATTGAACAGCTTGGACTGACTTAATGGCCCAAGCGAGAGGCCCTTTGTCCACAAATTTGAAGCTGCAAGAAAAATATGCATGCATCAGTGCAAATTTAAGAGTTATGAACTATAAAATTAACAGAGGACAGCCGTTAGGTCTCAAGGGGGGAATCAAAATGGTCTAGCATGCTCAAAACAATAACAGCTTATTCATGGTAAGTTAAAATAAAGGGGGTTTTGATCATAATAACATCATTGAAGAAAGGAAGCTAAAATAAGAAGGACGGTAATTTAATCATTAATTCATTAGGAACAATAGCATGATGAAAGGAACTAGCTCCTAGAAACTGTTGTAGTATTCCACAGAAAAAAAAAAGCTTAACTAAACAATTTTTTTGTTAAAAAAAATTAGCAGATTCAAACTACTTTCAGTCAAATCATTAGCTTAAAGGACCTTAAAATAGAAGGAAATATTTAAAAAGCCAAAGAACAATCCTACGGAAGATTAAACCAGTATTTCCTTCTAAACACTGAACAATAACCATTAACAAAATAATTAAGTAAGCTAGCAAATACCTTTGATAATATGGATAATCTTTTTGGGCAACATAGACGCTGAGGATAACAACAAAGAGCAATTGATGAAAAACATAGTTGTACATCAACATGCATAGAAAGGTGACAAAGGTCTTGAAATATTCATAATATCATTTGAACTGATATCCCACTAAGTTGTGGGTTGATTATAAATCTATAGCCATTGATCTCAGCTTTTTGCAACATTTTTTAATTTCCTTTCTCGTCCTAACATCCAAACATAGTCTGGCGGCTCTTGCAGAAACTTTTGTATGGCCATATCACAGCTACTGCTTGTACTTGATCCTCTTGCAAATAGCTCCTTCGAATAGCTTAGCAGACTTCCAAGGTCTTTTGATCACCTCTAGTTGTTGGGTTCGTTGGTCTAATGGTCTTTTATTGTGATTTCCAAGCAGTTTGTTTCCTTCCTAGGTGAGAAGCACTTAAAAAGATTATATTCATAGAGACTACAGGTTTTAAGGCAACTTTATCGATATATGGACGCTGTGCATTACTTCATGCTATTTTTTGAAAGCCAATGAGAAGATAACAGAAATTCCACTTTGTCACCAAATCTCCTAGCAAAGAAGCAACCAATGTCCCTTGATTCTCCCTTCCTTGCAACATTTGGAAGACACAATAGCTGCATCACTCTATTTGTTTTTCTCTTAAGAAATCACTTGTTTGAACCCTCAATCTAAATAGCAAACTTTTTGAATCGTACCCTCCAATGGTTTAAAGATAATTACCAAAATGCCCTTTACAATTTGATACAATTACACAGTTAAACCAGATTTTCCATCTTTTCTAGATCGTTTAAGCATATTTTTAGTGCTAGGTTAGATGTGCAAGGACCATGTTAAGTTTGAAACATATTGTAAATTATCTAAGAACTCAAGCTTTGTAATGTCAAAACAAAATACACAAATAATAGTGCCAAAAGATATTTAAATCAATCATAATCAACTCATTTGCTACTAAATTTATTGTCCATGAATATTTGGCATATGGCTATGATGATGATGAACTGTAATCATTAGAAAATATAAACTTACTAGACATAGAACCAAAATTTTAAAACAAGTTTTACAGAGTTAAAGAGAAGGTCGTAAGTTTCTCACAATCCGTAAAAATGACAAATGATAAATTAAGAACAAACCGAATAGGATTAAAGCTGATGGTGAGATTAAATAAATAAAAAAAAAGGTTTACCAGTTACAGACAAGAATTCTAAATATTTATTCCTAGTTACAGAATACTATTAAGTTCCTGACAAAGATTAAAAATTCAACAAGAAACTAAACTAAATCAGAATAAAAGAAACCATAATTAAATAAAAACCATAAGAAAATTGTGACACTAAGGAAGCGATATACATATAAACTTCAAGGTGACACGAAATATCTGCAAGGCCTTCATTGACCTGTTGATTTGATTTCCTCCAGGCCCAGCTGTTAGGTAGGAAAGGATGATGGATATCAAGTACCCATTTAAGCAATCATGTGTATAAATTGAAGTTCTGTTCCGAGCCCATACCTGAATCATGAAGAAAAATATTTTCAAATATTTAATTATATAACAGTGCCAAAATCAATTGCAATTAACAAAAAATAAAAATAAAAAGCAGGGCAGTTATATCAAAGAAACAGAATCTTAGAATACATGGTGTGGTTTGATAAGATTTATTAAATAGATATAAATGATGACTTCAGAAGAATCAGTTCAAAATGTAAGCTAAAGGTGTTCCAAGGTTGTACTTTAAGCAGAAGTAAAGCATCTCTCAATGTCTTCCATTCGGTGAAAGTGTTCTTCACAAAGTCCACATTTTCCTCCATAAACATGTCCTCTAATATGCTGCTGTTGTAGTATGGAGTAGCTCTAGAAGTGTCACCTTCACAAGCCAAACGTAGTTATACAAAAGTAGGAAAAAAACTATTAAACTAAATTAAAGTTTAAGCATTATGATACAACTCTAGAAACCCAGGCATGGAGAATAATTATGCTGAAAATTTCAAATGACAATAAACTGCTTCAAGTTCGAAGCTTTCATACCTTGATTAAATGCACGAACATTATTTCGTGAAATGCTCAACCTTGAGGCATTGAATACGGATGAAGCAGTAGGTATTATCCTTATGAAAAACTCAGAGAGCTCAGCATTTTTTATAACTGTACAGCCAATTGAAATGCAGTAAGTTCACAGCCGAGAATCATAAGTTGATTGTTTGCAATAAGACAAGATAAGGCAGCACCATATACAATGATAAAATGAGAGAAATTCGACAAACGCAACTGATAGCAGTAATGGTTAAGGAAACGAGAAAGATGTAAATGAACCTGGATATAAATGAATAACGGGCTTCCTGGCCTCATTCCGGAAAGTCCGCCATTCCATCTTCCGAAATAAATTTAACGACTTCAAACTCTTTTCAATCACACACAGATAAAGACACCTTTTAGCATGATATATGTGGTTCATATAGTCCTTCTCATGGAAACACTCCTGAAATTCAAGAAAAAAAAAGTTTAAAAGAATTCTCCGTGAAGAAGAAAGGTAAGAATATAAATAAAAAACGACAGACAATGACCTTGGGCATACGGATTAATAGGTCGACGTTTATATCAGGCTTTGCGACGCATCCAATAGAGTAGCTTCCACCGATACAGATGGATTCCGGACTCTTGAATGTGAAATTAACCTTACTGGACGGCACACGGAGGTCCCGGAGGAACCCGGAGGCGTGTTCTAGGTCCGCTTCCTGGTCAGGTATATTGTTTATGGCGTCTATGATGGAAGATACGGCTCGATCTATGGCTTTGTTGGCGGACGGACCGAGCTGGAGGTCTTTCAAGAGCTCCTCAACTTTGAAATCCATGGAGTCGGTCTCGAGCACCATAGCTTCTTCTAGCCGGCTGCCGTCGTATTCGCTTGCACGTAACCGTCAAAACAGCGGCGTTTTTGCTAGGGTTTAATAAAAAGCAGAGGGGTTGAGATTTGAGAAGAAGCCGACCGTTCTCAACATTTCACTAGCCGTGAACGATGGGCCAAGCCCATCTACTTAACAGCCCAAACAATTTTTGTCCTTTTTTTTTAAGGATATTTTGGACAAGTAAGACTTCGTTTGGGACGGCTTAGTGCTTCTTAAATCAATTTTTTAGTATAAAATTTTTAGCTATTGTACTTGAGAGCTACTTTAAGATGCAGTAAAAAGACATCACAAATGAAGCCTAAGGCTTAATTTGGAATAACTTTTTTTTGTGCTTCTTAAAACAACTTTTTAGTACAAAAAAAGAAAATCTTTGTACTAAAAAGTTATTTTGAAAAGTAATAAGAAAGTCGTCCCAAATGAAGACTAAAGGCTTTGTTTGATGCAGCTTTAATAATGATTCTTAAAGTCGCTTTCTAGTATAAAAATTATTTTTTTCTAATAAAAATATATTTTAAGAAGCAGAAAGAAAGCCGTCCCAAATAATGCCTAAGTCAACCTCTCAAAGCTCCCAAAAAACAGATCAATATGAAAACGAAACCTAAGACTTTGTTTGAGGCGGCTTTCTTAATGCTTCTTAAAGCAGCTTTCTAGTATAAAATTTAATTTTTTCTACTAAAAATTGCTTTAAGAAGCAAAAAGAAAACTGTCCCAAACAATGCCTAAGTCAACCTTATTAGCCATGTTACACGTGGCAACTATTCATTCGCCACTAGAGTTACTTAGAATAGGCCTGTGTTATTTCTTATCTTATGATTCTATATAAAGACCACTGTACAACTCTTTTGGAATAATGAAAAATACATCTTCTTTATCCTCTGTTTCTTTCTCTGCTCCGGTCTTGGTCCGGTGATTTCTACATGGTATCAAGAGCCTAAAGCATCCTTCGGTTCTTCGAATGGCTCAAACAACAGCCACATCAATGGCCACCTCCACCTCTCCTCCATCTCCAGCTCCGGCGGACATCTCCGCCAACCTTCAAGATCAATTCTCTACCACTGCTATCCCATCTTCGCTTAAATTCTTGATGCAAACAATTAAGAATGTCATCACGCAACCTCTCACTTCCGACAACCACGCCCTCTGGCGATCGCAGGTCGTAAAATTGTTTCGTGCAAATGGCTATGAAGGATTCCTCACTGGATCTACCAGCTGCCCTCCACCGCTCATCCCAAACACCTCCGGCCAATCCATCAAAAACCCGGTACATGACACCTGGGTACTCATAGATCAAAATCTTGCAGCCGCCCTCTACTCTGTAATCAACCCGACTATACTTCCCTATGTTCTTTCTTTAGACCACTGCGTCGACATATGGAAAACCCTTGATCTTAGGCTACAATCTTGCACGAGATCAAGAATCAGTCAACTGAAAAATGAACTCCACTTTCTTTCCATGAAAGAAAACTCCATGACTCAATACCTTCTTGAAGTCAAAACTAAGGTGGACGCTCTAGCCGCCGCAGGTGCACCAGTCGAGGTCGAAGATATTATACACTATACCCTCAATGGCCTCCCCAACAGCTACCAAGCCTTCAAGACCGCCATTCGTACCAATCTCCGATCGGTAAGCCTTGACGAACTTTACACTCTATTATGCAGTGAGGAACTGAACCTGGCGCACGAAACATCCAAAGATCTTCGGGCCCTTCAGCTCAACGGCAACTCCACAGCGTTGACAGCCAGCCGCGGACGTGGCCGCGGTCGTTCCTCCTCGACTCGTGGGAGATCCTCCAACCGTCCCAACTACAATACCACAACAAACCGCAATACCAAGCCACCTAGACCACAAATTACATGTCAAATCTGCGGTAAATTTGGTCACTCAGCCATTAAATGCTGGCATCGACACAACGAGGACTATAACACCGAACCTACCTCAGCGCTGTTCACTTCCAATGAATGGTTCCTTGATAGCGGAGCCTCCGCTCATCTGACCTCCGATTCCACGCAGCTACAGCAATCACAGCCATATCAAGGATCAAACCAAATCGTTCTTGGCAATGGGCAACAGCTTCCGATTCAAAACACGGGTAAAGGTATCTTGCCGACGCCATCAGGTAGTCTCCAACTAGCAAATCTAAATCTCGTCTCGAATCTTGCATTTAATCTTCTATCCGTCCATAAGCTTACTACTGACAATAACTGTCTGATTACTTTCTCTTCTAACGGCTACGAAATTAAGGATCGGACGAACCACCGGCTTCTTCTCACGGGTCCTGTTATTGATGGCTTGTATCCTCTTAAAGCCGCCGGTCATTCAAACAAACAACTTGCTCTTCTCTCCGTTCAGCACATACCAGATTTATGGCATCGCAGACTAGGCCATCCTTCTATTCAAACCCTTCGGCTAATCACCAAAAGTCACAACGACATTGTAATTTCTACCAAGCTTAATAACTGTAATTCTTGTAAAATGGCTAAAAGCCATCGGCTACATAAGCCGCCGTCTCAAACTACTTCTACTTCCCCTTTCTTTTTAGTGCATTCCGATGTATGGGGACCGTTTCCTGTGGTCTCTCCAACCGGATTTCGTTACTATGTATCGTTTATTGATGATTTTACTAAAGTCACATGGATCTTTCCTTTAGTTTATAAGTCTGAAGTTTTTACTAAGTTTCTTGATTTTTCTTAGCTTATATATCGTCAATTTAACAAAAAGATTCGCATTCTTCGCACTGACAACGGAGGGGAATACACCAACAACAAGTTCAAAACATACTGCAACTCGACAGGGATTATTCATCAAACAACATGTCCTTACACCCCATCCCAAAACGGTGTCGCCGAACGAAAACACCGCCACCTAATTGAAACAACCAGAACTTTGCTACTCCAAGCCTCGGTCCCGCAACATCATTGGGTGGACGCTCTGCTAACCGCAAACCATCTCATTAACCGCATGCCTTCTCGGAATACTCAATCCAGATCACCATATGAACTTCTATACAAACAAACACCTGATTACAAACACCTTCGGATCTTTGGAACTCTTTGTTACCCGTGGCTCAAGCCTCATTCCTCAAATAAGCTTTCACCTGTATCTAAACCTTGTGTTTTCATTGGGTACCCTGATTCTCAGAAAGGGTATAAATGCCTTGACCCAATATCTAACCAAGTCTACACCTCTTGCCACGTTATATTTGATGAATCCATATTTCCATTTGCTTCACCGTATCCACCAAATTCAATCCACTCCAACGCCAATCTCTACACACCACCACTGCTTCTAGTTCCAACATCCAACCCGTGTACCACTCAGCACAGCACACCTCATATATCATCCCATAGTAATTACACCCCTCCAGCACCTCAAAATACCAACACCAACTCAACTGAAGTCATTACTTCAACCTGCTCGTCTCCTCACCCGAGTTCATCTCAACCGGAACACACTTCGCCCATTATACCCACGTCCACCCATCCCATGGTAACCCGGCTGCGTCACGGCATTTCAAAACCAAAGAAAGTATTCAATCTGGCTCACTCAGTTCAACACATCGAGCCTACTACTTATCTTCAAGCAGCCAAATCCGAGCACTAGCGAACTGCAATGTCTCAAGAGTTTCAAGCACTCATGGCTCAAGGAACATGGGAATTAGTACCACCGCATCCTAATCAAAATGTCCTTGGCTCAAAATGGACGTTTCGGCTCAAATACAATGCGGACGGCTCAATCCACAGATACAAAGCTCGACTTGTGGCCAAAGGGTACGACCAAGAACATGGCCTCGACTACACCGAAACATTCAGCCCCGTCGCCAAAATAATCACTATTCGAGTCTTCATACTCATTGCTTTACACTACCAGTGGGACATTCAACAACTAGATGTATCCAATGCGTTCCTACACGGTAATCTTTCCGATCTTATATTTATGAAACAACCTCCGGGATTTCAAGATTCCACCTATCCGCACTATGTCTGCAAGCTCAAGAAAGCATTATACGGTTTAAAACAATCGTCGAGGGAATGGTATGCTACATTATCTAATCACCTTATCAAACTCGGCTTCAAAATCAGCAACTCAGATCCCTCTCTACTCACCTATAAATCGGGTAACACTCGCCTTTACATACTTATTTATGTCGACGACATTCTACTCACAGGTAATTCTCAATCCGAAATCAATAATCTTTTGTCTAACTTACACTCTGCTTTTCAGATGCGGAACCTAGGATCCCTCAACCAATTTCTGGGCATCCATGCTGTCAAAACAAACTCAGGTATTCTATTACACCAACAGCACTATGCCAAAGCCATCGTCGAACGTGCTGGGATGACTCAATCCAAGCCGGTCTCTACCCCAGTTGCTTGCAAGATTACAACATCATCCACCTCTCAAGAGCCCTTCTCCAATCCCCAGCTATACCGACACCTAATCGGTTCTCTACAATATCTTACTCTGACGAGGCCGGATATTCAGTTCGCTGTTCACCAGTAATGCCAGCACATGCAACATTCCCTCAATCAGCATTTTGACGCACTCAAACGTCTTCTTCAGTTCATCAATGGCACCACGAACACCGGCATCCAATTCCACCCGCAGGACCTCACGCTACGCGATTATGTAGATGCCGACTGGGCAAGCAATTCGCTCGACCGCAAGTCTATCTCCGGGCATTGCCATTTTATGGGAAACTCACTCATATCATGGCAAGTTAAGAAACAGAATACTATCGCCCGCTCATCCACCGAGGCGGAGTATCGCGCTCTCGCGTCTGCCACAGCCGAAATTATATGGCTTCGGCAGCTACTTAAAGATTTTCACATCCCTCAAACCAACCCCACCGTCATATACTGCGACAACACCTCGGCCATCGCACTCGCCAACAATCCAGTCTTCCATGCCCGGACCAAACACATCGAAGTTGACTGCCATTTCATTCGAGAACATATCCGGAACAAAATTATCACCGTCCACCACATTTGTTCCGCCGATCAACTAGCCGACTTCTTCACCAAAGCTCTTCCTACCACCAGGTTTCAACTAATGGCAAACAAACTCACAGCAGCCTTGCAACCGCAAGTTCGAGGGGGGCTATTAGCCATGTTACACGTGGCAACTGTTCATTCGCCACTAGAGTTACTTAGAATAGGCCTGTGTTATTTCTTATCTTATGATTCTATATAAAGACCACTGTACACCTCTTTTGGAATAATGAAAAATACATCTTCTTTATCCTCTGTTTCTTTCTCTGCTCCGGTCTTGGTCCGGTGATTTCTACAAACCTCTCAATGCTCCCAAACAACAAATCAATATGAACGTATTGATCTACGTTTTTTATCTTCGAAGTTGAACCAACAAATCATTTGTACCCAAATGAGAAAAATAATGCCTTTAAAAGCTGAAAAAAAAAATCAAAATTCAATGATGAAAAAAAATATTACTAAACTGTGGCATACATTGTACTATGAGATAGAGAAAATTACTCTAATAGTTCATCTAAATTACTATACTAAAATTTTAATTAGTAGTATTAAAAAAAATATTATATTCTTGTTATCATATCTAAACGAAAAAAAAATAGATATTAAATTGCTAGCAATATTCTCTATCTCTTAGTACAATATGTGTCACAATCACTGAATTTTTCATGGACTTAGAATTAATTGTTGGTCGGTCAAGTTCAAATAAATATAAATAACATTAGATTCTTATAATCATATCATATGGTTCACCATATTAAAGGAAAAATGATAATCATGAGGACAAAAGATCAACATAAAAAGAGAAATAAGAATTACATCATCAAATTTATAGTCGCAAAATGAAAGAGTAATAGTTGAGTTCCAAATTTAATATATAAAAAAATCATATACGATAATTACATCCATGATAACTTTTTAACTAAGCGATTGACTTAAAAAATTAGATCGTGTCAATGTAACATTCATGTATTCACTTAGGCTTTATTTGAGACGATTTTTTTACTGCTTCATAAAATTAACAGTGAAAAAGCCGTCTCAAACGAAGCCTAAGATGTTGTTGTATGAATTGGCTTGCCAAGGAAATGTCATATGTGATGTACGATATTGATAGTTTCTATTTCTGAGTCACTTGAACTTGTGTACTCGTAATCCATTCTTTTATTTTAGCATGGGTCAATTGATTCATAATAGTTTTATTTTTGGACTTTGGAGCTAAGTATATGCAAACTAACACGTGAAAGCAAATCAAGAAAAGAGGGAAGGAACGGAGAAAGAAGAAGAAACGGGAAACAGAGCAGATAGAGAATAATAGCTAATTGTATTTCCTTGATGAGATATTACATGGTTTGATAATATATAGCCTTAGGTACATGTATCTTTGTAATAACAGCAAAGTTGCAAAAACATGAATAACCGTATATCCTCTAATATCGTCCCTCAAATTGATCACTCGAAGATCGAATGGTCAATTTGTTGCGGAGATCGTTGAACCTGGTGATGGAGAACGGCTTTGTGAAAATGTCTGCAATCTGATTTTGAGAGGAGATATGAGCTAGAGCAATGTCGCCGGAGCTGATCTGTTGATGAATGAAATGGTAGTCGATCTCTATGTGTTTTGTGCGCGCGTGGAAGACTGGATTTTTTGCTATTGCAATGGCGGACGTGTTGTCACAATGGATAGTGGTGGGAGACGTCTGCGGTATGTGTAGCTCGGCAACAAGACGACGTAGCCAAATGACTTCCGATGTAGCTGCGGACAGCGACCTGTACTCAGCTTCGGTGGAGGACTTGGCTACTGTTGCTTGTTTCTTCACTGTCCAAGATATGAGGTTTGGACCGAGAAATGAACAAAATCCTGAAATTGATTTACGATCCATAGAGTCGAACGCCCAATCGGCATCCGAGTATGAGTGCAACTCGAGAGATCCAGTGGTGAGCGGTAGTCCGAAGGATCGGGTGCCGTTGAGATAGCGTAGAAGACGCTTGAGTGCCTTGATATCGTGCTCAGTCGGATTCTGCATGTGTTGGCATACCCTGTTTGTGGCGTAGGCGATGTCCGGCCTCGTGATGGAGAGATATTGTAGAGAGCCGGCGAGACGACGGTATAGGGAGGGATCCTGGAATGGTGGACTGTGCTCCGTGTGCGGTTTTGATTCCGGTGTTACCGGTGTAGGTGCTGGTTTGCAATTTTCGTATCCTGCATCCACAAGAAGTTTTGTTGCGTAGTGTTCTTGAGAAAGAAAGTAACCAGTGGTGGATTGAATTACCTGGATTCCGAGAAAGAGAGAGATGTTGTCGAGCTGCTTTAATGCAAAATTTGATTTCAGTTGATGTAGTAGTTGCCGGATGGAGACGGGATCATTACCTGTGACTAAAAAATCATCAACATAAATCAGAATATACAATTGAATGTGATCTGTATCGCGTATGAGAAGGGACGGGCCAGCCCGACTAAAGTGGAATCCTTGATATTGTAGAAAGTTCGTGAGTTTTTGAAACCATTGCCGGGGCGCTTGCTTTAGACCGTAGAGCGACTTTTGGAATTTGCAAACAGCGGTGGGTTGAAGCGGATCGAGGAAGCCTGGAGGCTGGTGCATGTATATGTCATCCGGTAAGTCCCCGTGTAAGAAGGCATTTGAAATATCTAGTTGATACATAGGCCATTGACGATGGAGGGCAACGGTAAGCAGAAGTCGGATTGTGGGCATTTTAGCCACGGGGCTAAACGTCTCGGTGTAATTGATGCCAAATTTTTGGTTATAACCGAGTGCGACGAGTCTAGCTTTGTAGCGATCGACTTGACTGTTTGGAAGCATTTTGGTTTTGAACGTCCATTTACATCCTAGCACGTGTTTGTTGGGAGGAGGTGACACAAGAGTCCAGGTGGCCTGCTTAATGAGAGCGTCATATTCGGTCTGCATAGCCTGCCTCCAGTGAGCCGTCTTCTTTGCTTGATTATAGGTAGTTGGGGTAGGCGGGAGGCTGAGCTGAGTTGAGAGATTTAAAATTTGTTTAGGTTTGTGTATGCCAGACTTTGAGCGAGTCTGCATAGCATGAGATGGACGAGACTGCTGGGGCGGAGCTTGGTCAGGTATGGGATCCGAGGAAAGAGGGATAGAGTCTGGCAAGGCAATAGGTCTGTGAGTGTTGAGAGAAGGTTCAGGAAGATTGGAAGTTTGCGGTTGTGAAGTGGTTCCAGTCATTGGGTAGGAAAGAGAGGTGGGAATTAGAAGTGAGGGGGGAGTGTGAGTGCTAACGGGCTGATTGATGGAGCTAACAGGAGAGGTGAGTTGCTTGTGAGGAAAGTGTTGCTCGTGAAAAACCACGTGACGAGAGACATAAGTTTTACCGTTGTTTAGATTATAACATTTGTAACCTTTGTGAGCGGGAGAGTAACCGATGAAGATACAGGCTTGCGAACGAGAAGAGAATTTGTCGGAGGTGTAAGGCCGGAGCCAGGGATAGCATAGGCACCCGAAGGTGCGAAGGTGTTGGTAAGTCGGTAGAGTGCCGTGTAACCTTTGGAAGGGAATCTGATTGGAGATTGCTTTAGAAGGAAGTTTGTTAATGAGGTAATATGCGGTAGAAATGGCTTCAGCCCAGAATTTTTGAGGAAGGCTAGATTCGTGCAGGAGCGCTCGGGTGAGGTCGAGGAGATGACGATGTTTTCGTTCCGATATACCGTTTTGCTCCGGTGTGTGAGGGCACGTTAATTGCTGAGTGATCCCGTTTAGATGAAGGAAATTTTTGAAAGCATTGCTAGTATACTCACCGCCGCCATCGGATCGAAGAGCTTTGGGGGTGGTGTGAAATTGAGTGCGAACAAGATTACAAAAATTTTTAAAGGTTGTAAGAGCATCTTGTTTAGAATGGAGAAAGTAAAGCCAAGAAAAATGCGAGTAATCATCGATGAAAATTATGTAATAGCGAAACCCATCGAGGGAGGGCAGCGGCGCCGGACCCCAGAGATCAGTATGAATTAATTGAAAAGGAACGGTGGTAATAGTTTTGCTTTTATTAAAGACAATTTTGTGGCTCTTAGCCTGGTTACAAGAGTCACACAAGATACAATGTTTAGCTGAAGTAAGGTCCGGAGATAGCCGAGTTAGAATGGTAAGAACGTCCTTGCTGGGGTGCCCAAGACGTGAGTGCCAAGGAGGAGAAGTCTGGGCTTGAGCTGTGAGAGCCGGTAGCCGTCGTTCTTGCGGAATTTGAATCCTGTAAAGACCGTTATGGAGCTGTCCAAGAAGCAGCGGATGGTGGTCCTGAAGGTCCTTCATAACAAATCCATGAGCGTCAAAAGTAATCGAGATTGAATTATCTTTGGTTAGTTTCGAAACAGAAATAAGGTTGTGACTAAGAGATGGTAAGTGAAGAAGATTGCGAAGGTGAAGCTTACGAGCGGAGTCAGGTAGAGGAAGAAGACCCTGACCGGCGTTGTAGATCGGAGCGGTTGAACCATTTGCAGTGGAGACGGTATCAGATCCATTGTAAGCGGTCGGATTGTAGAGATGGGAGGCGTCCGGAGTTAGATGAGCTGAAGCTCCGGAATCAAGGATCCATTCTTGACTGAGAACGGCATTGGGAGTGGCAAGAAGCGCACGAGGCGAACGGGTATCAGTAGGAGCATATTTAAGGTTGCACCTGTGCCAGCAATTTAGCGCTAGATGTCCAATTTTGCCGCAGATCTGGCAAGTTGGTCTGTTAGTGGGCTGAGAGCTGGAGTGAGTCGACGTAGGCGACGGAGACTGCTGGTTCTTGGATCTGTTGTAACGTTTTGAGTTTGTAGCCGTGCGATTGCGGTTGTTGTTGGACGAAGCCGAGTAAAGAGCGGTGGCCGCAGTCGTGGCACTACGGGAAAACACGCGATTACCGTCGGCTTTTCCGGCGGATATTTTTGCGCCGGTATTGACGGCGCTGGTTCCGGCGGAATGATGCGACGTAAAGTTTACGGCGTTATTTCCGGCGGAACTGACGCCGGAAATTTACCGTCGTCCATTGCGCCGGTAATTACGCCGGTGAAAAGGGCCCTGGATTATTTCCGGCGCAGATTACGGCGGAAACGTTCCGGCGCACGTTACCGGCGGATTGTGCGCCGGCTTATTTAAACTCAACGAAAACTTTCCGGCGCATGGTCCAACGGTAACATTACCGGCGGAGGTTCCGCCGGAACGTCCGCCGCTAAAAGCCCTAAAATGCGAATCGGAGCCCTCTGGGCCGTCATTCTTTTCGCTACTCTCTCTCACCTCGCCTCCTTCGCCCGTCGCCCTCCGTCGCCGTTCGTCGCTCGCCGTGGATTGACGTCGCCGACGGTCACCGAACTTCGCCGCCGACGGTCACCGGACTTCGCCGAGCATCTCCCTCTCTCCTGGTCGAGCGCCGCCGAGCATCCTTCGACCGACCGAGCATCCTTCGAAGGTATATTTTGTTTTTTTTTTCATTTTCGGTTGGATTACATGTAGGATTTGTCTTAAGTCCATATCTTTTTGTTTTAGTCATGGATGTTATCACTAGACATTTGCCAGAGGATATACTTGGTGCATGATTTTTGTTGATGATATTCTTCTTGTTGATAAGACTAGAGAGGGAGTTGAAGGTAAACTTGGATTATATAGATCAACATTAGTCCAAATCTTTTTGCTTAAGTCATGGATGTTATCACTAGACATTTGCTAGAGGATGTACCTTGGTGCATGCTTTTTGTTGATGATATTCTTCTTGTTGATAAGACTAGAGAGGGAGTTGAAGGTAAACTTGGATTATGTAGATCAACATTAGTCCATATCTTTTTGCTTTAGTCATGGATGTTATCACTAGACATTTGCTAGCGGATGTACCTTTGGTGCATGCTTTTTGTTGATGATATTCTTCTTGTTGATAAGACTAGAGAGGGAGTTGAAGGTAAGCTTAAGTCCATATCTTTTTGCTTTAGTCATGGATGTTATCACTAGACATTTGCTAGAGGATGTACCTTGGTGCATGCTTTTTGTTGATGATATTCTTCTTGTTGATAAGACTAGAGAGGGAGTTGAAGGTAAACTTGGATTACGAAGATCAATATTAGTCCATATCTTTTTGCTTTAGTCATGGATGTTATCACTAGACATTTGCTAGAGGATGTACCTTTGGTGCATGCTTTTTGTTGATGATATTCTTCTTGTTGATAAGACTAGAGAGGGAGTTGAAAGTAAGCTTAAGTCCATATCTTTTTGCTTTAGTCATGGATGTTATCACTAGACATTTGCTAGAGGATATACCTTGGTGCATGCTTTTGTTTAATGATATTCTTCTTTTTGATAAGACTAGAGAGGGAGTTGAAGGTAAACTTAAGTCCATATCTTTTTGCTTTAGTCATGGATGTTATCACTAGACATTTGCTTTAGGATATACCTTGGTGCATGCTTTTGGTTAATGATATTCTTCTTGTTGATAAGACTAGAGAGGGAGTTGAAGGTAAAGTTGGATTATGGAGATCAGCATTACTCCATATCTTTTTGCTTTAGTGGTTAGTAAACCTAGTGAGGGGATTGTGACTTTGAGCAATCAATTCATTAATAAGTGTAACATAATTTTAGGTTATGGATATTAGAAATATATAAATCCATTAATTTTTTACTCTTATTTATAGGTTATGGATATTAGAAATCAACGAAGTTGGATGTATAACAGATTATCTCAAAGTCGGAAGACATTAACAGATGAATTCATCAATGGGGTGAACTTTTTCATTCAGCAAGCGAAACAGCTGCCGATCTTTATATCTGAAGGAAAGTTTCGATGTCCATGTTCTAAACACAAAAATCTAGTGATCCTAGAACCAGATGACGTAACGGTTGATCTGTATCGCAGAGGATTTATGCCACGGTATTGGTATTGGACTTGTCATGGTGAGTATGAGCCACAATTTGATTATCAATGCGGTCCTTCTACAAATAGTAATGTTGCTGAGGCTGAAAATATCCGTCCAAATCTTGAGGAATTAGTTCATGATGCAACTGGAATTTATGAAGAGTTACCGAATACGGAGGCACAAAATTTTTATGATTTATTGCATGCTGCACAGCAACCAATCTGGAAAGGGTGCACGACTCACTCAGAATTATCTGTTGCTG
Source organism: Dendrobium nobile (assembly GCA_022539455.1). Taxonomy (NCBI): domain Eukaryota; kingdom Viridiplantae; phylum Streptophyta; class Magnoliopsida; order Asparagales; family Orchidaceae; genus Dendrobium; species Dendrobium nobile. Next base: position 94,274,812 of record CM039735.1, on the reverse strand, counting down.
TGAAGATGTTAAGCATCAAGGCTGAATATAATGTTGCTCGTGAATGTTTTAATCAATTCATTATGAGTATTCTGAGTATCGCATGTGGTCGCAGGCCGTCGGAGGAATGCAGCATGGTAGAGTATATGGCTTAGGTGCGCAAGCTCAGGCATACGAGGGGATGACCTCCTCTACTGCATCCAGCTTCGCATCCAGTTCGCATGAGTCCTTACAAGCTCAACAAATAATTGCCCTTCAAGCTGAGCTAGAACAAGTAAGGAAATCACAAGTTGATTGGCAAGCTCAGCTGCAAGCACAGATTCAAGCTCAGGTGCAAGCACAGGTGCAAACAAGTACGGAGCAACACAATCGGCGCAAGAATTGCGTCGTAAAATAACCGTGGAATTTCGATGGCGCAACTCCGGCGACTTATCCGTCGTTAATTACCGTCGCATAATACGACGGTAAATACCGGCGCATTGGGCGCCGGAATTCTTATATTCTTCACGTCGGCAAACAAACCGGGTAATGCGCCGGTAATGCGTCGGAAACTGCGCCGAAAATGTTTCCGGCGCAAATTATACGTCGGAACCAAATTATCGACGCACCATAAACCGGCGGAGATATTTGCGCCGGAACATGCGCCGGAAACTAACGGTTCCGTCGGATTTGTCATTGTTTCCGGCGGATTACGTCCGCCGGTAATAACAGGTTTTCCTGTAGTGTGGAAAGGTGATCTTGATTCTGTTCCTGTTGAAGGTGAATTTCTTCATTGCAAAGCATAGAGTAGAAGGTATCAATGTCAATGGGAAGGAGAGAATTGCGGATCGTAGATTTGAAAGAATTAAAAGTGGAGGGGAGGCCGTTCAAAATGTGTAGCATGATGTCTTTCGGATCGATCGTGGAGCCCGAAGCAGAGATGTTGTCCACGATGGTTTTGATCCGAGTAAGGTATTGCTGCATAGGTAAGTCCTTCATTTGAACACGGTATAGTTCATTCTTTAGCTGCATCACCCTTGACCGACTGGTGGGTTGTAGACGGCGTTCAAGAATGCTCCAGGCTTCATGAACGGTGGTGGCGGTGATGATGTACGGCAAAATTTGCTGCGAAACTGTGGAAAATAAGGCCGAAAGAAGGTTGCTGTCAACAAGAATCCATTGGGCATGAGCTGTGGAAGTCGGATAGGAGGGTGGGGCCGCTGTGCCGTTGAGATGGCCAGCGTAACCATTGGCGGTGAATTGCTGCATGAGTTGAACGCGCCATATTGGGTAATTCTCCGTAGTGAGAGAGTGCGGAGCTAGGTTCTTTATGTTGGAAACGAGAAGTTTGAGGTGCGGCGGAATTGTGGTGGCGATGATGGAGTTGTGATCGGAAGGGGAGGGAGGAGGAAGAACTTCTTCAGAGTCTTGATCTCCCATAGTAGCTCACGATACCATGAAAGCAAATCAAGAAAAGAGGGAAGGAATGGAGAAAGAAGAAGAAACGGGAAACAGGGCAGATAGAGAATAATAGCTAATTGTATTTCCTTGATGAGATATTACATGGTTTGATAATATATAGCCTTAGGTACAGGTATCTTTGTAATAACAGCAAAGTTGCAAAAACATGAATAACCGTATATCCTCTAATATCGTCCCTCAAATTGATCACTCGAAGATCGAATGGTCAATTTGTTGCGGAGATCGTTGAACCTGGTGATGGAGAACGGCTTTGTGAAAATGTCTGCAATCTGATTTTGAGAGGAGATATGAGCTAGAGCAATGTCGCCGGAGCTGATCTGTTGACGAATGAAATGGTAGTCGATCTCTATGTGTTTTGTGCGCGCGTGGAAGACTGGATTTTTGGCTATTGCAATGGCGGACGTGTTGTCACAACGGATAGTGGTGGGAGACGTCTGCGGTATGTGTAGCTCGGCAACAAGACGACGTAGCCAAATGACTTCCAATGTAGCTGCGGACAACGACCTGTACTCAGCTTCGGTGGAGGACTTGGCTACTGTTGCTTGTTTCTTCACTGTCCAAGATATGAGGTTTGGACCGAGAAATGAACAAAATCCTGAAATTGATTTACGATCCATACAGACACTGAGATAATGGGAGTTGGTTGTTTGTTGAGTATGTCATATATATTTGTAAAAATAAGATTTGCTATTTTAAAAAAAAAAATCATTTTATTTGTGATAATTTCTTAGTACCTTCTTAAATAAATTTTTAGTACATAAATTTTTTAAATGGTTAATTTTTTTCTTAAAAAATTATTTTAAAAGGCAATAAAAAATATATCCCAAACAAAGGCCTTAGACTTTATTTGAAATACACAGCTCACCTTAGTCTGTTGGTTAAGAGCTTATACTTTCAACTAAGAGGTCTTGGATTTGAGTCTTTTTGTATGCGTTGTGTGTGCGAGTTTGTCTTAAATGGACTAAATGTCAAAAAAAAAAAAAACTTTATTTGAAACTATTCTTAAACAATTTTTGTGTTTTAAAAAATACCAAATAAAAATAATATATATTTATATAATAATTCTTATATAGTTTTTAAAAATTTTATCTTTAAAAATATATTTTTTAAAATATATATATCTAAAACTGTGATTGAAACAAAAAAACATTAGCAGAAAAAACATAATTTGTTCCATAGGAAATCTTAATATTTTATATAAAGAATTCGTGTTATATAATTTTCAATATAAAGATTATATATATATATATATATATATATATATATATATATATATATATATATATATATATATATATATATATATATATATTCTTTTGAAGAGCATGGAATAAAATAATAAAAAATATAATGTACTATATTTTTATTTGAGAAATATGTTATAAGACTATCTAGGCAAAATGAATTTATTTTTTAAAATAATATATCAAATTTATGTTTTTGTATAATATAATTAAAATATTAATTAATTATTAAAAGCCGAGAATTTTATTATACTCTCTTAGTTCTGAATTGTAATATTATAAATAAAAAAAATTAATATCATTTCTATAAATTTATAATGTTTTGATATTACATAAGAACTTTGTCCATTAAATTAAATAAAAATGTATTTTAATGCAGAAGCCCTATCATTATTATCTATGTTAAATGATATAAATAATAGCCTCTAAGGCTCTAACCAAGAAGTTAACCTTTTTATTTTGGTTCCTCTGATCAGATAATATTTAAGATGTGCTGGTTTTGGGGCACAATTTGTGTTGAAATCAAAGGAAGGCTGAAGGTGTCTTTCATTGCTCTTTAAATTTAATAGAACTTACTTTACGATGTAGCTAGAGTTAATATGTATTTAATTTAATTTTCAAAGTTTTCAATTAAAAATGACATTGATATTTGTATTAAAGTTATCGTAATATTTGATTGTTTAATTAAAATTTTATTATACTATTTTTAAAATGCATTAAATAGATTAAATTTTATACTCAACCAAATTTAATAATGAGATATCACTTCTCAGTAAAATATTTTTTCATAATTTTTTACAACACATGTTAATTTTATTGAGAAATTCTTTAACAAATAATTTCAAATAGGTCAAACAACCTGGAGAGATTTTCTCTCAATCTATTTCACACATGTTAACGTCATTGAATAATAATCTAACAAACAATTTCAGATAAGTCAAACTTCCTATGTATACTTATTTCGACCTCTTTCACATAAGCTAACATCATTGAGTAATACTCAGATAAACAACCTTTGATAGGTCCTCAATCTCTGTCACAAAAGTTAATATCATAGAACAATGCTCCTATAAAAATCACAAAAAGGCATGCCCATGAGGTAATCTCGAAAGGAATCTAGTAGTGGATATGATTCTCACTAGAAATACTCTATAAGGACAAGTGGTAGACAATGTCTTTAACACAACCTTAGGAAGGCATGTGTATGTCACGACCTAACATGATGTGATCCAATACCACACAGGTCATACCGTGCTCAATAATGATAAAAAATAGAAATTGACTTCAAGATGAAGTTGGGGAAGTGTAAGAAAAACTAAAATTTCAATTTATATATAACATAAAGCCACTACTGAATATAACATAAAGTAGAAGATTGTATCACAAAAATGATTTTTTAGTATACCATACAAAATACATAAACAATATGGGATTGGTCTACGACAACATTTGACAATAGAGAGAATAACAAAATAAAACCCAAGCTGGCAAAATTGAACTAACCAAAACATGCCTACAACACAAATCCAAGTATGTTATCGAACTGCTTAGCTCTATCCCTACACTTTAACGAACCTAAAAATAGAAACAAAAATAAGAGTGAGTTAACTTAGCTCAGTAGGCTATGATAGTCTAAAACAAAAATCAATAGTTCAAATCAAAACGACTGAAAATAATGTGTTCTAATAACAAACTGAAAAATTGTACGAAAAGTTGAAACTAAATAGAATATTATACATTTATATTAACTGTATTTACATAATTATTGAAATTGTACATAAATTGAAGAGAACTATGCACATATTTTTGGATTCAATGAGTTTTGGTATCCAAAAATAGGAGGATAATTAATACGTCATCAAAAATCTCAAGGCATAATTGAACTGGAATCTTTTAAAATTAAATTTGTGACCATTTGAACTCCAAGTTTAGCAAATTTATGGTCAAATTGAACGTTCTGATGAGATAAAACAAATGACACTAAAATCAGTTCAATCTGAGCCTAAATGGGCCCAAAATGAAGAGACTAAAGCATATTTAGAATCTTCTATAATTGAGGGATTCAATATGAGTCGTTTGATAGTGTGCTCCGAATTTGTTCCAGATCTTTTTCATATTTACATAGCATGTCACACCCAAAAATCTATAAATGGACTTTCATTCTTCACATGATAGAAGAGGAAAAATAGAGAGAATTAGAGAGAGCTTTCTTACATTTTCAAGTCATTATCATCACCAGTTATTACTATCGTCAATCACCATTTTCATCAACAATCAGCATCACAAATCATCACTATCTCCAGTTATTGACAAGATTTAACACTGTTGTTGGGTATAACTGTCTACATTTGAACTTCTGCTTCCTATAATTTTTATTAGAAAAATTAAGCCTTGTTGTTGGGTATTAATTGTTCGTCCATGGACACTTGAATTTCGTACTCTCCTTCTTCTTCTACAGTAAAAAAAAAAAATATCAGTTATTAATTGCATAGTGAATTTTACAACTAGGCCACATACTCCATAATTTTTTTCTTTCTAGAGTTTTTATGTAAAAAATTCTTTTGATTCGATTACTTTTATATGTACATGTTAAATTATTGTCCAATACTTACATATAAAATACACTTTACCTACTCAAATTTTCTAGTATGTAACATGGAGATCTTAAAAAAATAATTTTCCATTTGGCACGTCCACGTATAGATTATCAAGAAATCAAAGAATAATTTTTTAGAAATTAAGCAAAGAATATTACTTCAAATGAATCAGCCTTGGAAAGTAGAAATTTCATCATAATGTAGAGATTGAGGATTAAACGTGCCTTTTTTAAAAAATTAATTTTATTTGACTTAATTATAATAAACAGATAAATAATACACATCGGCACTGAGAATCCAACGAAACGAAGTATCTTTGACTCAACGTATCAACGTGTTTCACGAACCAGATAGCTTCCATTTCCAAGTACATCGGAATCATTGAGATATTAAAAGACTTTTATAGATCACGAGATTATTTTATTTTAATATTATGCATTCTATTTAATTTAAGAACTTAATTAACAATAGACTAACTAAATCCTGTCATGTGCACGCCAAAGAGATTGACAAATAGCTCTCTGATTTTAATTAATTAGCTATAATCAAATCGTTTAATGAATAAGAGAGGTTATAATCATGATTTTTGGTTTGAGAAATAGCTTACTCCTCAAATATTTTTCAAATGAAATTTTTATTTCCTTATTTATATATAATGTTGTAGACATATGCAGGGGCGAAATCAGCTTTGATTCTTAGGGATCGAGGGCAAGTGACAAATTTATAAAAAATTAAAAATAGGTATAATGATGCAAAAATAATTTATTTTGCATATAATTGCTTTTAACATTGTTAGAAAAGTTCAACATAATTTGATGAAAATAGCGGAAGGCTAAGAGGCTTTTCGATTTTTAAAGAGGCAAATTGCGTGAAAAAAATAAAAGTTTGGCTCGGGTCAGATTATAAATAACCCTTATTAAACTATGAGTTTTATTTTTTTTAGAGGGGACACAATTGCCCCCCACCTCCCTCACCACTACATATATAGTTCCGCCCTTGGACATATGATTAGTTTTTTTTTTTCTTTCTATTTTGATCATAAAAATATTATTATTATTAGTAGGTATATATAGTTATTAATTAATAAGAGATGGCAACTACTTCACTTCAACGTACTAATTTTCATAACGAAAGATTTCTCTGGATAACATGATTAATTAAACGTAATAAGTACATTGAAGTTATAACTGTAAAGTTATATTCCAAGACTATAATAATATATGTGTATTAAGCACATATTCACGACCACGTGGATTTTAAACTGAAAGGAAATAAGTTACAATTAAATTGTAACTTGATAACTCCAATCCACTAATGTTGTACGAAGGAAGTTTCAGTGATATATATTAATATACCTTTCGTAACTATTTTTAACCTTCACCTTATGAGCGGTACATTAATAGACATATTAATATCAAAAAAGTTAACAGCTCAAATAATACTAGTAGATAATTTCGAGATACTTCATGGCTTGCAGAAAAACTGTAGCAATTTATAACCTCTTATTCTCTTAAACAGTTTAATATAAATTACTAACTTTTTAAAAGTTATAGTAAACATAATAACATAAGCTATACTTTTTTATTTACCGATAACAGTTCTGTTATATTTATAAGTTAAGTTGATACTTATTTCTGAAATCAACATAAATACTATTATTAAATAACATAGGATATTATCTGTAATATTTTATTACATATACTTTATAAACTGTTCGATAAAAGTATCATTTTTACTTAAATACATAATTATCAGTCATAAGCAGCTCAAAAGGATACAAGTCTATATATTTTCGGACTATATAAGCTTCCACGTCCGAAAATAGGGGGGCAACTGATACGTTATCAAAAAATATGCTTGATGTAGCACGAATCTTGAGGCAGAATAGAGTTGGAAGCTTCAAAAATTAAATCGGAGACCATCTAAACACCAATTTCAGCGAGCTTACAGTCAAACTGAGCGTCTCAGAAATACGGATCCAACGACACCAAATTCAACCCAATCCGAGCCCAAATGGATCCAAATCAAGGACCCGAAGCGCTGTTGGAAGGTTCGAATCATAATTTGAGTTAACAAACTGTCTCCGATTTTAACGAGCTTGTACTCGAATCGAACGGCTCGACGAGACGAATCCAACGAGCCTAAGATCACTGAATTCTGACATCACTAAGGCCTTCAAATGTCCAATGAACGGTGCACGATCAAGGGATTCAATATCAGCCATCCATTCGGCCACTCCCTATTTGCCCCTGATCTCGCACCTATTTACAAGCTATGCCACTCCAAAAAATCTATAAATAGACCCCTCATTCCTCATGAAAGGGGGGAGAAGCCAAGAGAGAAGAAGGAAGAGAAGGAAGAAAGCTCCTGCCGCCTAGCTCCTCCTCGACCACCGTCGGAGTGCTGTCGCACCACCGCCGTAGTCTTGCCGCACCACCGCCGGACCACCAAGGGACGCCGGAGTGCTACCGCACTACCGCCGTAGTGCTACCGCACCATCGCCGTAGTCCTGCCGCACCACCGCCGTAGTCTTGCCGCACCACCGACAGACCACCAAGGGACGCCAAAGTGCCATCCGAAGCTGAAGTACCCCCTGACACTGAAGTGACACTACCGATCCACCGCCTGACACCGGAGTGCCGCCAGACCACCACCTGACAGTGAAGTGACGTTGGACTTGTGTAAAACTCTCAGTTGATATCTGTAATCTGGTCGTCTTCAAGGACGAGTAAGACTATTGTATTTCCCTCAAATTTTAGTGGAATCATCTTCAACTGGGCTAGGCCCCGTGGTTTTTTCCCTTTTCGGGTTTTCCACGTAAAAAATATTGTGTTCTCTGTGTGTGAGCTGGATATCCGTGCAATGCTAAGACGTAGAATTATAACTCTATCGCCGCGTATATTCTAGCCCGCAACAATAGTAAACAAATTATATCAAGAAATTCTTATGAAAAATACACAGAATATAAAAGTATTTTATTAAAATCGCATGATAATTAAAATTTTCAGGGTACATCACTATATATATAGATACATGATGAGTAGACCGTTATGAATACCGCAGGAGTAATATAAGCTAAGTTAGTACGTACATAGTTTGATTAACCTGGGCAGTTGTGATTTGTGTTTGCTCTAATATAAACAAACAGGAAAAATATAGTTTATAACAAAATAATATTAAAACATAATCATAAAACTTATTTATTTGATTAAGTATGAATATTGACACAATTCAATATTTGAATTAGAAATTTTGAAATAAAATTTAGGAGTATCCAAATGTTAGTCTAAATAAATGTATAGTTAAAATATATATTTCCGATAAAGTAAATCAAACAATTATAAAATTGCTCAATTAAGATATCATTAAAGCAGTGGAATATAATTAAAATATATCAAATAATGAAGAGGATGATGGAAAATGATTGAAATTAATTATTTTTTAATTGGCTATTCAATTTATTTTTCTTTAAATTTATATTATCTAAATAAATTATATATGCAGTTTTATAACAAATATAAAATTTAATCATTTATTAAAATATTACTATTCATATATAACTAGTTCATATAAAAATCCATATATTATTATTATATAAAAGCTATATATATATATATATATATATATATATATTACTAATTAACACATTTTAAGTGATAAATTTTTATATTTAGGTTCGATCATATAAATCGTCATATTACAAATTATATCGAATCAATGTATTATTTAAGCATTATTAATTTCTTACATAAAAATTTGCGGACTTGAACGCGAGACGTGTTTGGTGTGAGGAAATGCGAGCTGCTAATGGCATTGCTGCTCCATTAATTATTTGAAAGCTGGGTGATGAACAATTCAACAGAGTTGAAGTCGACCAACGTGCACGTACGTGGCTCGATAGAAGCCGTTAATTACTATTTAATCCAAAATAATTAGGCTTAATGACACTGACCAATCTGCTTTCGCTCGTGAGGTTCATTAGGTCAAATATGAAGTTGATTTTGTACCAAGCAAGCTTGATGTCCCTGATTTTAAAGCAAAGAGAGAAGTTTCTAGAATGAAATTATTATTAGCATTTATAGCGATAAGATAGACAAAAGAATTTAATTGATAGTTTTATTTTTTCTTCCGTATAAGGACAAAATGAGCACTGAGGTGTCTCCTTAACAATTATGTTGCATATTTTGATAAAGATTGGAGACCTCCATAGATTATTTATACACAAATGAGTTGAAACTGAGTGTCATATAATTAATGATCTTGTGATAGGATGCTTAGCCCAATAGTTCAGAGGAAAGATTTGTACTTTATCCACCGTTGCTTAGCTTGGTTGGTGGGCGAGTACAATTGGGAATCTCCAAATTTTTCGGACGACAGTGCCTCTTAAGTGGGACCCAATCAAGTGCGGGACAGAAGGTTTTTGAGGTGGATGTCTCTTCTAAGTCAACCGAATATTAGTCATACCACCAAATGCCCTTTTAAGGGTAACAACGGATGGATACCCATTCCCAAAAAAAATTTGAACTTAATTATTAGGAATTCAAGCCATGTAATTTTCTGAAAGGGTACTTAATTCCATTTTTGACAGAACTACACCGTACCTGGAATTCAAAGCAAGCTAAAAAGAAAGATGTTACGGACATGAGATGAAGAAAGAAGAATCCAGTTAAATAATGCGAGTGACGGCTTACATTATATAATTCAGAGTTTAAAAGGAAAATTAACAAAGTACTACTGCATGCATGCTCTCCAGACGATGATCTCCAGCAAAAACTTTTGCCTGAAAAATATCTTTGACGGCTATTCTAACTAGTTCTATATCTTTCTGCTAGCTGTATATATAGGAGTCTACTGTAGACCTGAATGAAAATGCAATGAGGTTTTCTATGCCTAGCTAGTGATTTCAGCTTTTCTGTTCTTGGCTTTGTTCATTTTTTGAAATGCGTTCACTTTTAATTCTTCATAGTACAAGAGCTAGCTCTTTATCAACGGCTAGCTTTTTTCATTTTTCAAGCATCAAGAGTCTTCACTTTGAGCAATGCACACTCCTACAACATTCTCTTCAGCCGTCCCTCTTTCCACAATGGAAACCAGCTAAAGATAATCTTAATTCATCACTTAATTATTATGAAAGATGAAACTGTGACCCAATATCTCTCCACTATCAAAGCCAAAGTGGATGTTATTGCCATTGTTGGCTACTCGATCTCGTCTCTCTTGATTCCAAGGATACTATTTTTTGCAGACTAATATCAGAACACCAATAATAACCCTTGTATTCTTGCCATCCAATAATAATTGTACACGTATGCTTAGGTCTATACCTAGTCTATATAAGCTGTACCATACTGAGTTAATAACATAGGAAAATATATTTCTCTTATCTCTGTCTTCTTGAACACGAGAACTTCTCCCTCTCTATCTCCTCTGTTCTCTTAGTTTCTACATGGTATCAGAAGCGGGTTGAATCTTTGGAAATCAACCCATGGCAACCTCTGCCTCTACATCCTCCGCCCTCGCCGAAAACACAAGTGTCTCCACCCACACACCCCTGATCTACCCATCTCTAAAATTCATTGTCTCTAATCTAAAATCTTTGGTTCCTCATCAACTATCGTCGGAGACCTACCCGATCTGGAGGAATCAGATCCTCAAAGTGTTTAAGGCAAATGGATTTGCCAAATTTCTTGATCCTCCTCCCTCCGAAACCGACTCTCAAAGAACTCAAGATTTCGATGCCGATGAACTCAACAGCTAGATCATCACCGACCAGAACCTTGCGGCGGCGATTTGCTCCACTATCTCGGCTCCAATCTTACCATACGTAATGCATCTTGAATCAACGCACAAAATATGGAATGCGCTTCAAGCAAGATTTCAATCTTCCTGTCGGTCAAAAGTTATCCAACTCAAGAATGAGTTACACAACATCTCAATGAAGAATCTGTTGATGCAAAACTATATGTCTGAAATCAAGAAGTTGGTCGACAACATTGCCTCTGCCGGAGCAACCATCGACACCGAAGACATCATATTATACATCCTGAATGGCCTATCACCGGCCTACCAATCCTTCAAAACGATGATCAGAACAATGCAGTCTCACATGACTTTGGAAAATCTCTACACTCTATTGATCAGCGAAGAGATTCATCACCTGATAATATCCATATCTCAAATTAATCTTTGAAAACACAGAAGATCCAGCCAGCTGATCAAACAAATTCAATCCGTGGCAACAGATACTTATTCTTGATAGTGACTTTATTCAGATCTCTGTAATCAACACACATACGCATTGTACCATCCTTCTTCTTTACAAACAGAATAAATGCTTCCCAAGGAGAAACACTAGGACGAACAAATCCTCTATCCACCAACTCCTAAAGCTGAGCTTTCAACTCATAAGTTCCTTCGGTGCCTGTGGGTCTCCGAAAGGATGCTGCTCATGGGGTTCGAATGCAAAGAGTACGATCACACTATCCCGTAGGATAAAATGGTCGTAGACCTTTACAATCGACACAAGCAGGCGATGGAAGAGAGGAGGAGTTATAGATACGATTAGCCATGGAGGATAGCGGCTTCACCTACAAACCTCGATGGATAATAATATCTATAACCCAAAAGTTCACGAGATTTCCCCCATTCGATATATCAGCTCGAATAGGGTTTATTTGATTGTGGGGATCGATTTCCTACGAGCGCAAGCCCCGTAGTTAATTACATCCTAAGCCTTGACTTAGGAAACTCTCGATTAAGGATGTTATTTATTCACTCTTAATTTGGTGCACAGAAAAAAAAATTCTAAGTTCTACTCCGAAGAAGATAAACTCCTCTCTTTACCCTTAGTGATTATTAGACTTTTTAAATAAATAAAGATATAATTAAGATTTTGAGTTTAAAAGATCGAAGACCAGATTATTACCTTAAGAGAGATAACGGATTCAGAATTCAAAACAGATGAAAGAGACACACCTTGGGGACTTATTACTAAACCCCACTAGGGATCTAAGCAGCCCCGTGGATTTACCACCCTGCTCGGAAAGGGGTACCAGCTAAACTCCACCTAGCGTATCAAATCCATGTTATCAAGTCTTATGCAAATGCAAGAGTGGTAGAAGATAGAAAAGGAAATGAGTATCAAGCCCGACTATGAATGGTACTATGCTTATGCAAAGTAAATTATCCCTCTATGTTCCAAAAAGAAAAATCTATATGCTGACTCAAGGCTATGCATGTGTAGGTAAGACCAATTAGAACTGGCCATAGTCACTGTAAAGTGAGCAGGGCTTATTTTATTGTTATTTAAAAAAGTGACCCCTTTAAAGGAATCATGCATTAATTTTTAGAAAAATTGGTGATTTTAATCCTATATTCACTTTTTACCTTGCTTAAATAAATTTTTCTTTACAGAAAATTTAACATCCTAAAGAGCCTAAGCTGATCCGTCGAGCCACACCCAAACAAAGCAATTTAAGAAACCTAGGAAAAAGCATGCAATTCTAATACGCAAGCAAATAAAGAAAGCACAACAAAAATAACAAAAGCCACGAAAGAGAGTGTCCATGGCAAGTGCCATACAATATTACATCACAGGTACAGAAAAGTAAGGGTGGCCGGCTCCACCAGACAACACCCGGGAACGACGCAAATCTTAAAATAAGGCATTTTTATCTCTTCAGTCTTCTTCTTCACTTCCTTGATTTGTCTTTAGATCATCTTCAGTCCTTCGGGCTCCTTGTAGTGAATGCTCCAAAAGGATGCCCAAATGAAAAAAGGAAACCCCCGGTAAGGGTTTTCTTTTCTCTTTGGACTCCAATACATCTAAAATGCCTTATTTTAATGATTTTCACAAAACTTACTATCAAATACATTACATCAAAAAGAGAAGAAAAAAAATCTAGACTCTCCTGCAGGGGTTATCCTAAACAGTTATAATCAAAATCATCCAAGAAAAATTGTCCATGAAGTTATATATGAATGAAAATGCAGAAAAATAAATCACACTTGGGTGCTCTGATTATTGGGGGCTAAGCAGCTGTAGCAGGTACCTAAAGCAGTTATACATTTATTATTATTAATTTTAGCCCCCTTTAGCGCTGTGTAAGCCGGCCACCTGAGGAAGACATATTAGTATAAAAAAGCGTGCCTAACCTATATGTATTCTAACGCTCACAACAACAGTGCAGAATGAAAGCTAGAAAAACATTCAGGAAAGCACCACAGAAAAAGCTAACACAAGTAGCAAAAACAAAACAGCACACGGGTCCAGCAGAGCATCACAACATAGAGACAGAAAGAAAAGCATCGGCCTAACCTAAGACTAGTAGTCGTGTCCTAGCAAACCATTCTAAGTGTAGGTCGTGTGGCTTTGGTAGGTCCTATGTAGGATAGTTTAATTATAAAGTTACTTGTATTTTTTTTGTTTGTTTAAAGGGGCAAAGATTAATTAATAATTTAGTCTTTTAGGAATAATTTTTAAGATTTTTTTTTAAATTTGATTGATTACCACCTTTGTTTCACAACGAGACCGTGAGGTTTATTTCACCCTCCTGGGGCTAACTTAATAGCCTCGTAGGCCTGGGTTACCCAGTGGCAACCAATTTTGTTGAATTATTTATATTGGTTATAAATTAGAAAGAAAGATAGATTAAGTTTTTTTTTTATTAAAAGGAGATTCGTTGATTGATTTAAAGATTATTCTAAGATTTGATTTTAGAAGTATTTTTATCCTAATGTTATTTAGCTTGTGATTTGATCCCTAATTAAATTTACTTCTTTTAAATTTTAGATTAGTTGGAATTAATTATTAGATTAGTTAGATTTGATTTAGGTTTATGATTTAGATTTATAATTTTTTGATTTATGAAATGTCAATTATAATTTAATTAAGAGTTGAGTATTTTGACATATTTAATAATTATGTTATAAATGGTTCGTTGATTATTAATGAATTAAGAAAACAAAAATTCAAATCTAGGAAAGCATGTCACTAAGTTTTTATTTAATGTCTCTATCCTATAGGGAGCATGCATCCTAAGTCTATATTTTCTAAGACTCGGTCCTTAATTTTTGTCCTTAGATGTCACTAATGTTGTAGGACTAAATGCAGTGTTGTTTTCTAACCTTAAGACTCCTATATGTGTGTCAAAAAGATTTAGGGATCTAACAAAATAAAGAAAAAACCTAATTATAAAACGAAAGTTTTACGAGGCCCTAAGGGTGGGGAGTGTGCAATCATCTAGGCCCCTAAAGTTTTCTAAGTTTAGTAAACTTACAGCACGGGGGCTAATGACCCGGTGGTTCCGCCCGTAGCACCCCACCGGAATGAATGGGGGCGACTGATTTATTTATGTAGGCTCCTTCGTCACAGCAACTCCAAATGATCCTTCTCCTTTGCTTTTCCAAATGTACCTCGCAAAACGCAGACAAAAATAGGAAGAGGGTAGACACTATTCAAAGAGAAATGTAATTAAGCGATAAATGATTTAAGGTGATCTTGGATTTGTAATTTAAAAAAAAAAATTATCTCAGGTATTGTAAGAAGAGACATGAGTAAGTAAATGACATGAGCTAGTTATCTTAGTGCATAATGAATAGTAAGTGCATGGAAATTATCTCACTTCCAATGCAACTATAATAAATCATAAACAAAAATTTATGACTCAGATTTACAAAAGTTGATGAACAAAAATATGTATATTATATATTATTATATATATATATATATATATATAATATATATATATATATATAATATATATTATGTAAACATTAAGAACTAAACATACCTACAAATTTAATATGAAATTCTAACTTAAGCTCATTGATTAGATCAAAATAATGTGCAACTAAAGATTAAACATCATATGTTTACGTGCATATATAATGGATAAAAATCATAATAAACTATCTTCTTGTCTTTTCTTTTCTTTTTTATTAAGTAAAGGAATACATATTAAAATAATAACAATAATAAAAAATAATAATAACTATTAATATCTAATACACCTGTATATATATGTACATATATTCGACATTTAGATATTGCATAGTAAGATAGAAAAAAAAAATAATAATCTCTTTAGGAGTTTAAGCAATAGTTGACATGCATATTTTGAATAAACTCTAATAATAAAATAAAATAAAATAAAAATAAAATAAAGTAAAAAAAGCTATTTAACTTTATTTTATGAAACAAACGATAGGATCATTAGTTTTTTTTTTTTAAAAAAAAAAAAAAGATAAACATTTAACTTCTAGGTGTAAAATTATACACAAAATTGTGACTATATGATCTAGAGAGAAATAAACCTACAACTATGCGATCCATGAGATTGAAAACAAGCTTATCATCTCGAACATGCAAATTTTCTTTCTTTCATCATGAAGCCGTATAATTAAATATATTTTTCACAAAATTAATTATGGCTACTTAATCCACTATTTGGTTAATTAGGCTAATTAAAGTTTGATTATTCATATACATATAGATATATAATAATAATAAATTTAATAGATAATTATTATCTAATTAAGACCACAAGATTTGCTAATTTTAACATAAAATCAGATGTTTAATTTAGCTAATTACATATAGGTGTAGATTAATTTTAATAATTAGTAAAAAGAAATATATATATTTTTTTTTATTTACTGTTACTGAACCCTAACTACTGCTTAATTAGAGTTCTAATTATTCTAAATTACTTTTATTATTTTCTAAGCTCAATAATTTAACATATTATAATCATTTGGACAATTAATCAAAGCATCGGCAACTCGATAATATACAATTATTAAGAGCATAGGAATATTAACAAGATAAATTATGATTGATTGGACAAATTCTGTATTCGACATGAAACATTAAATACATTGTGTGTCATTGAAAGAGTGCCGTGAGTGATCTCATCAGGTGGATAGAATCCATTTAAAGAACTTTGCAGAGTTCATACACAACAACTTTTTTATCTCCTACTTGGGAAAAAGCAACAAGTTCTTTTAACTACAAAGAGATATTTTTATCTTGTCCCTAAGAAATTTCAACTATTGCAGCAAGTCAATGTAGATATTCAAACTATGATAATAACCAATGCAAGTACATAATATCACAACACACATCGTTATTCAATCTCCCATTTATAACTGTACATAATTAAATATTCTCCAAACCTGTAAGTTAGCAGATCGTGTTGTATATGGTCCGATGACTAAGACGGAGGCGATTCTGACACGTGAAGGATCATGAGGACTGTCTGAGAAGATCGGTCGGCATGGGAGCTCGCTATATGGCTGATGAACGATGACTCGAAGTGAGTCGGAACAGCAACTGGAGGCGGGGTGATGTTCATTGGAGGCGACGTCAGGGTTACCGTCAGCTGCACGGGAAGGGGAGTTCGGCCATGGGCGTGTGGGGTGAGGGAGGTCGGCATGACTGAGGTGGCCGGACCTAGGGAGAGGTTCGAGGTCAGTGTCGAACGGAGCTGGTGGATGGGGTGGCTGCTGAAGGAGCTCGGTACAGAAAAGTTGTCGGAACGGTGGCTGAGCTCGGGATATCAATCGTCGAAGGCGTAACAAGCCACTCAACGGCTGGGGCGTCTGGAGGTGGAGTCCTATTTTTGTTGACGGAGAATGCTTACATCAGAGGGGCTTAGGCTTGTGCCGCCTGAAGCTCGGAGAGGGGGGGACCTCTTGCTTGACGTGAGAAAGAGCCCCTTGCTGCTTGAATACCCCCTCCTCTTTTTTTTTTTGTCCTTTTTTTTGGAGAGATCTCCTATGGAAGACTTGAGTTGCTTTCACGTGAGGTCTCTTTCACAAGGCTTGCGGCTGAGATTTTTCTCAGGTTTGAACCGGCCACTTGAACCAAAATCTGTCAAAAGAAGCATCCATAGGAAGCTGAAATCAACGACACATATCAAATGTCATCTTTGATTTTTAATCTCAACCATAAATGAGATAGCCCTTTATTCGAGAATATATAAAAAGATACATCTAAATTAGTTGCATTTAAATTTAATTAGAATAAATATATATTTTTCTTTTAATATATATAAACATATATGTGTATTTAAATTTAGCTAATGATATATTTATTTAACTAATTTTGAATTAATCAAATGCACGTGTATATTATATTATATATATATATATATATATATATATATATATAATATATTTATATTATATATATATTATATATATATTTTCATCATTTTTTATTTAAATAATAATAATAATAATAAATAATGAATAACAATATTAATCTCACTTTTCTCTCATCTTGACACACGTCAAACAATGCTCGACTCGAGTGTGAATGGGCTCGTTCGAAAGATCTCGTCGACGCGAGCACCTCGTGCAATCCATTCTTGTCAGAAAATAGAAGTCTTCAGATCAATAAATCATATATACCCTTCATTCTCCTATCTGGTCATTACACTACAAAGATTCTGTCCAATATATCGCGTGTCTCTATATATCAGTGTCAACCCGAACCCCCCCCTCACGCTCCCTCCCATTGGCAGCTGATAACATGCCCCAATATGCTGAATCTCAAATCACGAATCGCTTGACCGAACCCAGAACCACATGTATTTTAGAATAAAATAGAGGACTATGATCAAAAAGGAGTGAGTAAATTCATTAAGGTCGCCAACGACGCAGATGCCAAAATACACAAGTTGACTACTTCACCAAACAAAGTGAATGTAACATACCAAGACGGTGGTCATCCACAAAATGCAAGACAAGTTAGTTGAGAGTGACCGATGCCGAAAACGAGGTCAACAGTGCCATCCTGTACAGAGCCTTAAATATCGGAGTCGTACCCGGAAATACATCAATACAGAACTCTGGACGACGTTCTGCTTCCAGCCTCCGCACAAAACATCTCTATCCGGAGGTAAACCAACCAACTCCTTAGGAAATATATCTAAAAACTCTCGTACAACCGGGATATCAAAAACAGAACCTACATCTATATTCATATCCCGTATTGAGGCCAAAAATACTATACAACCATTCTTCCACATTCTTCTAACTTACAACACAAAAATCAGTCAAGATAAAACACCCCTTAACCCTTGGAATACATATCTTTCACCATCCATAAGCAAACTCACTTATTTCTTCAAACAATCAATTTGAGTCTCATACAGACTCAGCCAATTCATACCCAAAATCACATCATACGACGAAATCGGCAACAAAATCAAACACGATTTTTACTTCTTTCCAGAAATATCAATCTCACAAAAACAAAACTTTCGGGCAATCAAATTATTTTCAGCCGGCAAAGAATAGAGAGTAAAACAGGTAGGCAAGTTTTTTTTTTGAGTGACAAAGAGTGACAAAGAGTGGAGTACTGAAGCGCCGCGAGGTGGGCTAGGCAAGTTTTTTTTTCTATTTTTTCATGAAGGTTTGCATCCCTTTGGGGTTTCACTGCATTATCTCTATGTTAGTTTTTATATGTGAATGATGCAAGAGAGACAATGATAGAGTGAAAGAGCAGAGATATGTACAATATCTCTCAATTTTTTAAGTAAATTTTTCGGGATGTTGTGGCTCTATAATTTTTTTTCAAAATTTGAAAATTTTCAAGTTAATTCATAGTGTGCTTTCTTTCGGCTACAATTTTCTATTTCTTGTTTAGTTTTGTTGCATGATTTTAATTTCTCAACAACTCAACTTTTCATTTATATACTCATTATGTATTCTGCCTTTAAGAGTGAAATGGCCAACATTATGTACCAGAAAACTTTATAGGTATCACCATCATCCTAAAGAATTTTCCCATAAGATTAAATAAATAAAATAATATCCATTTTTTATGATCTTTTCTTATGGGTCGTTTTTAAGTGCCAGATGGCCTGAAGCTCTATAATTTTTCTTTTGATATTCTAAAATCAACTCAATGAGTACAATCATTTAACCCCTATTAAATTTCATGATCAAAATCTTAAATTGGTAATGTACATATAAGAAATTCAAGCATAAAATTTATTTTCTTATTTCTTGAGACTTGGATGGATATAAATGGGCAAATCAAACATGAGTGGATCACATATCCACATGAACTTGGGATGGAACAAAATAAAAAAGATTTAGATTTCATTTGAGACAGCTTTCTTACTGCTTCTTAAAAAAACTTTTTAGTATAAAAATTTTAATTAATTTTTATATAAAAAACAATTTTAGAAAGCAAGAAGAAAACCACCCCAAGCTTCATTTGGGACAGCTTTCTAACTGCTTAAAATAATTTTCTAGTTAAAAATTTTTAATTTTTATATTAAAAAAATGCTTAAAGGAATAAAAAAACAATCCCAAACATAGCCTAAAAATGAGCTTTAAGAATTTCCTTTTGAGTGATGAAGCATTACTCATCCAAAAAAGCGCACTGTTTTGATGACTTCCATTCAAACAGCTCAAAGAATAATATATACAAAGTAAAAATAATAACAATAATAATAAAACTCCTCTTTGCTCACAACATAAACTTCTTTCACGCCAAAATCGTACCGGAAAAAATTTAACCTATTTTTTCCCTCTCTCTCTCTCTCTCTCACACACTTCTAACCGTAACTCCATGTCCATGAAAAGCATGAAAAAAAGAAACTTTGAACTATCTGTAATCATCCGTGATCTCCAGGTTGCCATCAAAGTAACATTGTAGATTCTCCAATGGAGATAATTAAATAATTAATGTTTTATTTGGGACAATTTTTTTTAAAGTTTTTAAGAGTAGCTTTTTAGTACAAAACTTATTTAAATTAAAAAAATTATGTAATTGAAAGTTACTTCAAAAAACATTAAAAAAAGCCGTCCCAAACAAAATCTAAAGCTTCGTTTGGGATGACTTTCTTGTTGCTTCTTAAACCAACTTTTTAATACAAAAAATAAAAAATTTTGTACTCAAAAAATACTTTAAGAAGCAGTAAGAAAACTGTCCCAAAGGAAGCCTAAGTATTGAGTTAAAAGTTAGATGTGTATTTTGTGGTCTCAAGAATTGCTGTTTCCTTGAGTTTTATTTTCATCATTTGTTTGAACCAAAGGCAACTGACTATGCTGATTGCTCCTCAGGAAACTTTTGGTGTAGAGAGTTCCAAAGACAATAACCTGGTCAGATTTTGACTGCTAAGTTCTCAAGAGATCAGAAAAAAAAAAAACATAATGGAGAAGAAGATTGAGGGGACCAGGAAATGCTTAAAGCTCCAAACCACTGCTCCCAACTAAGGGGATGAGAGAACCAGAAACAAGATAGCATGATACTCACCAACTAGAAACACACAGATACAGAGAATCAGAGACATTGAGAAGTAGTAAAGTGGCCATTGAACTTAAAAAAGTATTAGTTGGACCTGTCTTGTGGTCATTATGGTGGCAAATGTAAGAGCCCCAAATGTTCGAATTGTATATGAAATGAAGGATTGGCTAGCGGTTGCTACCTGCACAAGCTTATCAAGGTGAGAATTTCATTTATTGAATGATTATCTTTCAGCATAGAACAAAATGCATATAGTGTGAGAATATGGAAAAATGGTAAATGACATCTCTTGATATAACTGTTTCTACCATCAGAAGGCAACAAAAATAGTTTTTTCTTGCTGTCTGAACTTGGTTCCTTATTTTGATAAAATGTGTTTTCAATCTAATAGTAACCAAATGGAATAGGTTTTCATTTAGGGCTCCTTGTAAATAGAAAATATGTTTAAGAAATTACTTTTTTTTTTGTTTCACTCATTTAAAAGGTCCAAAAGAAATTTTGGTGTCTAACTCCATCAAACCAAATGATAAATTTAAAAATTTCATCAGAATTATTTAAATAGTAGCTATAGATATAAATATTGGCAGATCTGTGCAAAAAGAGAAATCTCAAAAACCTGAAGATAAATTTTACAAAATTGTAATTAAACCGATGATGTTGTATGGATTTGGATGTTGAGCTAAGTTGAGAGCAGCAAAAATAAGAATATTAAGATGGATGTATGACGAAGCTTGCAAGGATAAATAATAATAATTATATTAAAAGAATAGTTGGACATCTATTGAAGATAAGATAACTAAAAATAGACTTGTGTAGCTTGAAAATTTATAATGAAAATTAAAAAAATATACCAATTAACCAAACAGGTAAATGAAATTAGTATTGGGAGTTTAGCAAAGAGAAGAGGTGAACCAAAAGTAACATAAGTATTAATTGATCAAAATGATTTCCAAATAAGAGGTTTAATGCCTCAAGCCAGACTTAGCAAGAACAAATCAAAAGAAGTTACGAAATTGTTGATCAGGCAGTAGCTACTAAGAATTGCTAAATAACAGCTATGATAGAAAATATTTCTACGAAAGAGCAGTTTCATTTTCAAAGGTGAAGATTGCAAGTCGTCTCCAAACTAGTAATTGCATGGTCCATCTGATAAGAGTACAAGCTCTCCACAGTCCAATACCCACCTAACGGCTAAATTTTAGGAAGAAGCACGTTTGTTGCCGAAATTAGGGGAAAAAGCGTAATAGGGGAATAATTTTAAAAGCAGCATTTACGCCATTTGGTCAAGTGCATTGATAGAATGCGCCAGTATTAATCGCGCATTTTGACAATGCGCCAATACTTAAGAATGCGCCACACTGTAAAGCGCATTCTTAAGAATGCACTTTAAAGGTAGGCGTATTCTGTGGTTCCCCCAAATGCCAACTCACGAAATATTATCTTTTTGGCGTTATCGCCGACCAGATCCATTTTTTCGGGGCAGATAACGATGGTTGGTTGGCATTCAGTGCAGCCACTTAATTAGTGGTTGGGGTAGCGTTGGGAGTTATACGGGAAGCGCCTTTAAAAGGAGGAGTATGCTGAAGAATGGTAGTGCAGAAGTTTTCATTCCTTGAATTCAGAGAGAAAGAGAGGTAAGTGAAGTTTTATTTAGTTTTTTTTTTTTGAATAATTTTCTGTGTTTTTAGTTTATAAAGATTTTATATGAAATATGTCGAAAGATTTGTATGATTAATTTTGGCCCATGAATGTGTATTGAAGGAGTGATTTTTGCTTAAATTTGTATTGTGTTTGTTATTTTTTTAGTTACGATGTTTATTCTTATTAGTTGAAGGTGTTAATGTTTGTTTGGAGAAGTTGTATTAGAGCTAGTACTATTAATTTTACAGTCTCCTTAAATTAGAGTTTCATTTTTAATTACATATGTTTTACCGGATAGCTTATATGATAAATTGCACATCCATGTCACTGTCTTGCCCGAGTCTATTAAGATAAATTTTTGGGGCTTCCAATTTCTTTTTGAAAAAATTTATTTATTGAGTATAAGATAAATTTTATTTTGAAAAATTAGTTATTTTAAAACTAAAAGATAAATTAGATTTAAATTTGCAAAATATAATATTAGCATGTATAGGAGAGAGATTAATTTTCAGCAACTAAAACATGATCTTTATTCCTTTATGAAGAGAAAATTATTTGCAGTATAATTAATTTTATAGTGTACTTATCCGTTAATGATAATTACTTGAAATGAAGAACTAAAATGTTACTTCCACCCTTTATAAATTTTTCCACAAATTAAAAAAAAAAAACTAAGCCTGACTTTTAAGGATCTTCTAAATAAATATATTTCATTATTATTTTAGGAGAGGAAAAAAACAATAAATATTGTTCCTTAGCTAAAAACTTTATGTTCCAGAAGAGTATTCCGAAATTTTTCCAAAATAAAAAAAGAATTTGATAGGTGGATATATCTAGAGATCTCCTTTTACATTCAGATTTTATTGGAATTTTTTATGAGATATGTATAAGTGTAAAGAATCAGGTGATTATTTTTAAGAGATTTAGGAAAGCATGAACTGATTTGCATAACTGTTAGTTGTAACTTTGATTTTCTATGCAAATCCCCATCTATAAATACTATTCCTTTTGGACATTACATTCAAGGCAGAGAGAGCGAGAGAAATATATACATCCAGGGGATGAAATTAAAGGAAAGTTTTAAGTTTGGAAGACGCAGGACAAGGTAGAAAGAGGAGAGTTGAGAAGAAAAGAGCTCTCAAAGAAACTTCTCAAACAGTTCTTGGATACCTCATGATAGAAAGATTAGACCGAAGCTTATTTGTGCAATAGTGGCAGCAAGTGTTAGTATACAATCTGCATCAACTAAATAGTACAAAGTAATGCTGGTTATGCAAGATGACTTTTTTAATCTTCCAAAAATATGGAAATCTTTTAAATACAATATACGCGAGAGTTGGAGTTTTATTTTTAATATTTTCTTTGTTAAAAGCAAAACGAAAATAAATAATTTGCAAATTTAAGTAAGAAACAGCTAGGAGATGTAATATCAGCATCAAACGAATTTGGTGCCAATTAATTGAAGTTTTCAATATTACACCGAGTGATTGGAAAGTCGATATAAGAACGCACATTAATGACAAATGCTAAGGCCATGAACTTAGGACATGTATTTGATAAATTTTTTTCCAATAATTAACTTTTATAATTTTAAAAACAACACAAGTATAATGTAAACCCTAAACTTTAGATTGATTTCCCTTTTTTATTTTTTAAACGTTATTGTTTAGTGAGTATTTTAACGTTTCTTATTTTTTCAAATAAATAAAGTTGATTGAAAAACACTCAAAATAACTTTTCAGTATTTTGAATGCTTTTAAAATTCAACTATCACCATTGGCAATAATCATTGTTGTTCCCACCAATCCAAAGAGGTCGCCACCCACCCCAGAGAAACCTTAGTTAAAAGTTTTGATTTTTTAAAATTTTAATTTTAATATTAAATGTTCATAAAAAATATTAATTTATATAATTCTTAGAAAAATAAAATTTACCTTTTTTTGTTCTTGTGAAATATAACACCACTGAAGCAATATTAATTTGAAGAAAATGTATATGATTCATTATTGAATTTAATGTAAACTCAAATATAGAATAAAAAAAGGAAATTATAGAAAGTATACATCTAAAGCACTTTTTATTTTTAAAACTTTATATAGCAGATATGGATTTGGATATTTCATTAGAATTTCGAAAAACAAATTTTAAAGAATAGAAAAATGTAATAAGAAAAAATCTGATTAGAGAGGTGTCGAGAAGAAATCATGATATATTTAGGAGAGATTTTATTTGATATCTGCAAGAGATCAATCTTCTGAATCAAAGTTAAGACACTTTTATTATTTGTTTGTCAAAGCAAGAAGTTGCACTATAGGCTAAATAATGAAGACCAACATATGAAAATAATGAAGACCAACATATGAACCAGTATAAATTATGAAATATCAAGTGAACGTATTTTATTAATCGAATCAAAAAATTTAATTACGTTCATGATGTGGAACAATCCCATGCGAAAATGATTTTCGTAATGAAAGTTTGCACGCTTAGATTTAGAGGCAATAATAAGCAAAATCTTATGCAGAATTGAACGATAAGATAAATATTAAAAGGCACTTAGCTTTGGTTAAATTACATGAATAAAAGTTAAGTTCAAAAAAAAGATAGCCAACTTAATCCGACATTGCATACATGGATCGTTCCAACAATAAATTCCAATACTAACAATGAGATTAGTCTATGAAAGGTCCCTCACACAACTCTTCTAATTACTAGGCTTTAGCGGAGAAGAATTAACGTGATCGTCATGAATCTACTAAGACCACAATTGAGTAGTAACTACGAAGATAAAAGAGTCGGAGAAAGAACCCAAAGAGAAGATACGTGGTTGCGGTTGGGACTCCTGAGCAGAGACAACCTTCGGCTGGATTGGTTGGAATGGATTTGGAGACCTCCAAAACAGCAAAACGAGGATTCCAGGAATACAGGACAACAATTTCCTATTTCTGGACTTCGGGACAGTAGGTGGAGTCTTCTCTAGATGCAGAATTCTCTGGAATAGTACTTGGAGGAGTGCTAGTCAACAAATAGGAGCAGACCTGGCAGCACCATGGCTGGCTGGAGTTCCCGGACAGCAGTTTTCTAGGAGGAAAAATTACTGAACAACAATTTGGAGCAGGTTTTAGGAGCCTTGTTTTGAATTTTGAATCCCCCAAGTAATGTAGAAAAGTGGTAAAATCATTCCTTATGAGAAGTTGATTGAAGCTATTTGTGGGAGGTGATTTAATGAAGCAAGAGAGAGAAATCTGAAGTTTTAATTTCAGATTTTATCAAAGGGAAGGGGCCAATTTGAAATTCAAATTAACCTTAATTAAGGGAGTAATGGGGGGAGGGGACCGGTGGTTATGATGGGAATTATGAGGGATTTAATTGTTGCTTACGTGGCAAAGTGGAGAGAGAAGGGTGAGAGCTTTGTGTAGAAAAACTGAAATAGATTTCAGTTTTAATTGGGATGGGAAGGGGTTTAATTGAAATCAATTTCAGATTTCAAAATTTAGAGGGGGTGCATTGATGGCAATCAATGGGGAGCCCAATGAGGGGGGCCGGCGGTATGGAGAGAGAGAGAGGGAGTTAGGGAGAGAGGGAGAGGGATTTCCAAACATGAATGATGACTAGGAAAATTCTAAATAAATCCAAATTAATTTATTTATATTTTGAATTCATTCAAAAATTTTCATAAATGGAACTTTCAAATTTGGAAAGAATTTGAATTTTAAATTTCAAATTCCAATGAAGGCAAGGGGAGGGAGGCGTGGGGGAAAATGGCGGCGAGGGGAGAGGCCGGCGGCAAGGTGGCCGGCGGGTGGAGCTAGGGTGGCTGGCGGGTGGAGCTAGGGTGGAGATGCTAGTGGAGGTTTCGGCTTCTTCCACTCTTGACTTGGCTCGCGGTAGTTAATGGAAGAGAAAAAGAATGTGCATGAAGAGGGGAGAAAGGAGATAGCCAAAACTATACGAAAAAGATAGAGATAACTAACGAACTCGCACAGAGATCGTAAGAACCGTGAACCTCAGACTCTTCCAAAGATTGACGGGTATTACGAATTACCCTCATCGGGCTTCTCCTCTCATGAACTCACTAAGAGATCACGTGAACTCACTAAGAGATCAACAAAAACATGAAACTTTTCATTATCAATAATCATCCCCTTCCAAGAGGAAGAGGAGGACTTAAATAGCCAAATACATGAAGGAAAATAAAGACATAATTGCCCCTAGGGTAAGCATAAAACAAAGCCCTCAAGTGAGGGTATAAATGGAAAAGTGCAAATAACAAATAAAATACATGAAAATAAATAGACACGATCATAGCCGTTGATCTTCGATGTCCTCATCAGTTCATTTCTTCGGAAATGAGATAAAAGTGTATTCTGACGCGTTAAAACGTTTTTCATTACGTACATTATGCGCACTATGATAAGTGAAGATGTTTAAAAGAATATGACATTCTGTTAATTGACCCTCCTCTATCTTTAATTTAGGATAGCATGTCACGCTTGCTATTATTTTTTGGTGGAGAGCTGCGTATCGGGGATGAGTTCACAACCACATATTTTGGTGGGCAAAATCGGCCAATCATTGTTGATTATGACATATCACTTATTATGCTAAAAGACAGTATAATGCGTGCACTTAGGATCAATCCTACAACAAATACTATAAGCCTAACATGTTGCCTTCGTAGTAATGGTGGCTACTGTGCTACACATGTCACTGATGATGAAGTTTGTGAGTTTATGTTATTGGAGGCTAGAATTGATCCTGTCATTGTGTACGTCGAGGTCGAACAAATAAATTATGGTGATGTTGCTGGTCCGTCAACGGAGGTACAAACGTAAGTATATTGAACTTTATTATGTTACTATTTGGGTTTTTAATTCCCTTTAAGCAAAATTGAATCATAACTAAATATTTTCTTTTACCAGTCATAACCTATGGTACGACAGAGAAGTAAATTTGTTAGATATGCAAAATAATTTTCAAGGACAACTCAGTTTGTCGGAGCAACCTAATTTCATGCCAAAACAGTTTCGTCCACATCGTAGTGTAACCAAACGTCCAATTATGGTTAGACAAAGTAATAGTACATTTGAAGAAAACCTAGTATCTTCGTCGTACGTGCCTCAGTCAGAACAAAATGAAAATATTTGGTTAGATGGAGGTATGATGGATAATAATGACGTAGGTTCATACGAAACTATGGATAGTGGTAGTACTGATTCAGGAGATGGTTTTAGTGAACCAGCAACAAATTTATATGGATCAATTATAATAATACGAATGATGAAAATATTGGTGTTGAGTTCATTGAAGATCATGCAAGACAAAATGTAGCTGGAGTAGAATCGATGGAGGCATACAACAACTTCAAGGAAACCATTGAAACATCTGAACAATGGGATCATAATGATCAGTGTGATCCTCATGTCCCCAATATTGTAAGCTCAAACGAAACAGGCATTCCTTCTGAAATTTATGAAGGTCAAATATTTCATAACAAAGAAGATTTACAGGCTGCAATTAATGGTTGGTCTATTTCACAAAATGTTGAGTACATAAATTCGACTTCCAACAAAAGTCGTCTCACTATTTTATGTAGTCAATATAACAATGTGCATAGGGCTTGTTCTTGGCGTTTACATGCATCACGAAGTAAAAGACTAGTGGCCTTTGGAAAGTCTCATATGTGGGTCCTCCATATAGTTGCACTCAACCTATTATGCTTGGTGGGCATCATAATTGTACCTCAAAATTTATATGTAGGCATATCATGCCTATTATAAAACAACAGCTCGATATGAAGCCGAAGGAGGTAATTGCAAGAATAGAGTCGAAGTTTGAAATGAAGATTTCATACATGAAGGCATGAGATGCACGTAGAAAAGCTATCGAATCAATATTTGGTACGTATGAGGAATCATATCGTTCCCTTCTATGTTTTATGGAAGCTATAAGGTTGACCCAACCAGGAACTGTATCCAATATTGAATTGGTTGGAGGTTCACGATTTAAGGCTTTATTTTGGGCATTTGGCCCATCAATTTCTGGGTGACAGCATTGTCGGCCCGTCCTAAGCCTTGATGGAACATTCCTACTAGGGAAGTATCGTGGCACACTTCTTGTAGCTGTGGGAATTGATGCAAACGATGGATTATTTTTGTTGGCCTATGCAGTTGTTGAATCGGAGAGCAACGAATCATAGGTTTGGTTCCTTAAGAACTTACATGACTTGGTCGAAGTAGTTCAACTCCTTCAAAATTTATGTATAATATCTGATAAGCATCCTGGTTTGGTGAGAGGGTGCTGAGAAATTTTTCCTAACGCCATTCATAGACACTACCTGCGTCATATGCGTGAGAACTACAAAAATTTTTTGCGTCGTAAAGCAATTCCTGATGTTGAAGGCCTGTGCATTAACATGTACTTAGCTGGTAGTACTGATGATATCGTGAACTTCACTTGCATGATGAACCACATTAAAAATGTTAAGCAAGAGGCATATGACTGGTTAATAGAACGTGATGTTAGTAAGTGGTCATTACTATTTGACAACGGATGTTGATACAACATCATGACAACCAATGCATCAGAATGTTTTAATGGAGTACTTAAACGTGCTCGTGGACTTCCAATTCAAGGTTTGGTAATGTCCATATACTATAACCTTGTATCTTTATTCGTTAGGCATTCTACAGACATTCAGAAGTGGCTTATGTCTGGAGAATCTGAATTTGTTCCACGTACAATGGCTACATTACAGCGAACTGAATGTGAAGCTAGAAGATGCCCACAACCCACAACTATTAATAGAGGTGAATTTGAAGTTGTGGATTCTTCATGTCGTCCACATAGAGTTGAGATCCCATCACTTGAAAATTGTACCTGCACATGTAAGAGACCACAATTATATCATGTTCCGTGCGTTCATGTCATAGCAGTCGCGGGATATAGGCATTGGAATCATAATCCGTTCGTATCACAGTACTTCACACTCAACTCCTATAGGGAAACGTACTCCGGCCTTTTTCATGTTGTTCCCCCGAAGGAAGTTTGGCCGAACTTCAGCGAAGTTCAGGGAATCATACCTTTACTTGCACCGGCTTTCAGAATGGGTGCAGGTAGATCGAGGACAAATAGATTTCGTAACACAATGGATGAGTCTAATTCAACAGCGAATAAGAGGTGCAGACATTGCAAGAAAAATGGTCATAATAGAGCAACATGTCCTAATAATCCAGGATCATCGAGGTATAAAACATATTAAAATTATATTTATTTTACTACAATATGTTATAGGGTTGGTTTTGATTTTGAGATTTAGTCTACTGAATAATTTTTTCTTAATGATTTAAAGATATCGTCGGTAGATCGAGGGATGCCATGTCAAAGCTACGTCCAAGGATTGGGAACCACATCATGTCGAGTATCGATAGTCTGAGGCACCTACGTGTTGTGTATCAAAATAATCATTATAACATTTATGTTAGTTTATTTGAAGCTAGTTCATGATGTTCATGTTCTCTCCTCTGTTTTTCGTGAACTGGAGCTTACGGGCGAAAGATTTCGAGAATTACCTGGGCCGAACGGGTGTGGGGGAAAAGAAGGTCTCATTTTAAGTGGGTGGGGCCTTTTGGCTGAGGCGTACGCCTCCCTCAAAATTACGCAATTGCGCAACTGAGGCGCGCCTCAGCCAATGTGAGGCGTACGCCTCAACGAGTCCCCAAATTGCGTGCCCCTCGGGGCGCTTTTGGACAAAATTGCGCAGAGGCGCGCCTCTTGTTGCGCAATTTTAAACAGAGGTTTTAAGTACTATGTTATTTTTGTCGACGATTTTTCGAAATTTACTTAGCTATATCTCATGCACTCTAAACAAGAAACATTTTCAAAATTTAGCCACTTTTGCTCTCTTGTTAAAAACATATTTAAAACACGCCTAAAGTCTTCAGGTCCGATGGAGGCGGTGAATTCAGCAGTACGCGGTTCAATTCCTTCTTAGCCTCACACGGTATCTCCCATCAAAGTAGTTGCCCGCATACTCCTGAACAAAATAGCATCGCCTAACGGAAACATCGTCATCTTTTGGAGCTCACTCGTACTCTCCTACAGGACGCTCATCTGCCCAAACACTTTTGGACCGAGGCAGTCACCACGGCAAACTACTTGATCAACAGGCTCCCGTCCAAAGCAATCTCCAAACAAATTCCCTATCAACTCATCCACGGCACCAAACCGACATATGATCATCTTCGCATCTTCGGATGCCTCTGCTATCCGTGGCTCCGCCCTTATGCCGCCGACAAACTCTCCCCACTCTCAACCCTGCGTCTTTCTCGGTTACTCTTCTCACCAAAAAGGTTATAAGTGCTTTAACACTATTACTAACAAACTGCAAATCTCCCGTCATGTCACCTTTCAGGAACATATTTTCACGTATCAGCAATCCGTGGCTACATTGTCTCCACCTCCTGACATCAATTCTCAATTTATATCACCTCTACTCATCACTCCAACCTCCATCCCACAACCGTCCAGAGCAGCTCCTCCAAACATTGAGCAAACTTCAAGAGCAGCTATTCAACAACAGCCCTTGTCTACGCCTTCCTATCAAGCAAGGACAATTATAGAAACCAGCCCATCACAGCTACCACAAATAGATGCGGCACCTCAACTGTCCGTTCCACCGCACACTCAAGCGCATCCTATGCAGACACGGGCCAAATCGGGTATCTACAAACCAAAATTGATATATGATCTCTCAGCAACAACTTCTCCAACCTCCACACTAACCACTTACACTCAGGCGTCAAAACTTCCGCCATGGAAGTCAGCCATGGCTAAGGAATTTTTAGCCCTTCAGCGTCAAAACACATGGTCTCTCGTTCCACCTCCGGATAAAGCTCCCATCCTCGGCTGAACAAATGGATGTTCAAAACGAAACTATTGCCAAATGGTCAAATATATCGGCACAAGGCTTGCCTTGTAGCTCAGGGCTTCAACCAAACTATGGGCGTCAACTACACCGAGACGTTCAATCTCGTCGCCAAAATGCCCACCATCCGGGTGCTCCTTACTCTAGCCCTTCACCGGCAATGGTCAATTCTGTAGCTGGATATCTCCAACACATTCCTTCATGGAGATCTACAAGAAACCGTCTATATGCGTCAACCCGTCGAGTTCGTAGACCCGCACCACCCACAATACATTTGCAAATTGCACAAATCCCTCTACGGCCTCAAACAAACACCGTGATAATGGTTCCACAAACTCACATCTCTCCTCCAATAGTTCGGGTTCAGGTTTAGTCGCTCCGATCCCTCCCTCCTTATTTTTCAAAATCAAAATTTTCAATTGTATTTTCTCATTTATGTGGATGACATTTTGTTAATAGGGAACGATCAATCCACAATACAATCTCTTCTCCAACACCTCAAGTCTCACTTTGATCTAAAACAACTTGGGGACGTCTCACTGTTCCTCGGCATTAAAGTCCTTAAGACCACCTCCGGATACCTACTTAACCAGTGGCATTATGCTCTTAAGATCCTACAAGACTCTAGCCTTAACGAGTGCAGTGTTGCTCCAACTCCAATCACGTCGCCTCGCCCATCCTCCACACCTGACGACACCTCATTCTCCGACCCACATCTTTACCGCAAGATCGTCGGGTCCTTACAATATCTGTCTATTACTAGGCCGGATATAGCATTCGCATCAAATCGCATATGCCAACATATGCATGCTCCAACCGTCGGCCATTTCCAACTTCTCAAAAGACTTCTTCGTTACATCAAAGGATCGCTGCACTACAGGCTACCGATCTCACCAGGCAATCTCCTTCTCCGGACGTACGTGGATGCCGACTGGGCCTCTGACAGCTCTGATCGAAAATCAGTATCGGGCTTCTGCACCTACCTAGGCAACACTCTCATTTCATGGTCAGTTAAGAAGCAAAACACCATAGCAAAGTCTTCCACCGAGGTAGAGTATCGATCCCACTCCGCAGCTGCTTCCGACGTTCTATGGCTCCGCCGCCTTGTGGAAGAATTACAACTGCCTCAAACAGCTCCCACTACAATCTTTTTTGACAATACTTCCGCAATAGCATTAGCCAGAAATCTTATTTTCCACGCTCGCACTAAACATATCAAGCTTGATTATCATTTTCTTCATCAGCACATCGACAGCGACAACATTCATTTAGAACACATCAACTCCGTCGATCAGATCGCCGACATTCTCACAAAACCACTGCCCATTACAAGATTTCAAAACCTACGTGACAAACTGATCACTCAAGTACCAACTGATCACTTTGCGGGGGGACTATTAGGAGTAACGGCTATACTTAGCTCTGGAGGACATATTTGTAAATACTAAAGCTAGTTTTCTTTGTACTATCTCTATATATAGCATCTGTAACCTTTATTTTAACATACACAGTTTTACTTTCTTTTCTTAAGTCTAGTCCCTATCTCGATTCTTTCCTTTCTTCCTCTCTCTCTGTTAAATCCAACTTAACATTATAAAAATATTTCATAACATTAAAATTATGATGACCACCCCATATGCGCTCATTAGGAGAGAGAATAGAATTAAAATCTTTCCCAACCTTCCAAGACCCTTGAATACTATTAATAACAGTAATAATGTGTTACCCTAATAATGGCATTCCAATTCTTGTTAAGCTAGCATAAACAAGAGAGCAAGATGTATGAATAGAACAATTAAAATTTTTGAAAATGCAATATTTATTAATAGTTATTCAAAATATGTATTTAAAATTCTTTTCTCCAAAATACTTAATCTTATTAGAACAATTAGCAAAAGATCTATGAATACCCAATAAATTTCGAATATGATGATTATGGTTAGAAGAAATAAAAGATTAAAAATGAACCAAAAGCCTGATATTATTATTCCTACAAATATTATTGACAATAACTAAGGATATAGGGTTTCCCATACCACAACTATTCCATGTAATCAAATTAATCATTGGAGTTGTTATTAGAAACATGAGATATTATGATTGTTACAAGTGTATCAAGAATAATGTGTTACTTAGAATTTTTTTTTTATTAACTAATTTCAAACTTTTATTATCTTCAATAAAATCATTAAGAGAATGACACCTATAAAAGGAAGTGGAAGAATGAACTAGAATCAGGAACATCATTTCTACCAAGATTGTAAGAGTTAACATCCACATTACTTGGTTTGGCTGATAGAGACAACTTAGTAGCCATAATAGATTATGATTTAAAATTACAGATTTATGAAAATCCACTAAATGTTAAGGAGCAATGTTAGTATTAGAAATCCCTTCTTCAAGAATATTATTTAGAATTTTTAATAGCAATAATATTCCCCTTTATAAATAATTCCTTGTTAATAGTAGAATGAATAATATCACCAAGATTATCATCTATAATATGGAAAAAAATAAGGCACGTGGTGTGAAATTAGTTCATGTTGAACACCACCTTGTTTAACATCAATCTCTTCATCTTTCATTTTATAAATCTTGAGTTCCAGATGCAATTTAAAACATTGAATGTTTTCATGCTGGTGCATCCTATAATGAGAATAGAAGAGAGGAATATTTTCAAATTTCCCCTTTTGAATGTTTTGAATTTCTTAGAATTAAGCCAAATCTCTTTTTCCATTTTTTCCATTATTAACTCATTTTAGATGTCATATC
The DNA here is from genome assembly GCA_022539455.1 of Dendrobium nobile. Taxonomy (NCBI): domain Eukaryota; kingdom Viridiplantae; phylum Streptophyta; class Magnoliopsida; order Asparagales; family Orchidaceae; genus Dendrobium; species Dendrobium nobile. The sequence goes on along the minus strand of CM039735.1, from coordinate 94,240,927 downwards.
ATATTGAATATATCATGTATTATTAGAGAATTTGGATGTGTAGCTGCTGTGCATATTGATTTCTCTATCTGTGTTACTTATATAGTTGGGGTTGGTACAGCCTATTCAGTTTACTGCTCACCCTTTTATATGTTGGTTTTCCTTGTGCTATAATATGGATTTGTGGGCTCCGAAAATTCGGCCCTGGCCTCCTTCGCGTTGCGCTTTTTCTTTTTCTTCAGCGAGGAAGTTTTAACTGATTAAGTTCCGAGGTAAATTTTGGAAGGCAGATGAGTTTGTAGATAAGACACTACCCAGAGATTTCGCCCTCATTTTGTGAGGACTTTATGATCTAAGTTCTAGTTTCCTATAGACGCAAGCCCCTATAGTTAATTACCTCTCTCGATCACGAGAGAGAACTTTCGATTATGGCTAGTCGTCAATCAGATACGTAGAGAATGCGTGTTATCTGGCATATAGTAGCAACATGGGTATGGAATTTTGAGATGCTTAGAGGTTTGGAAATTTGGGTTGAAATATTCGAGAATTTTGATATTTAAAATTAAAAATTACGCTATCTTGCACTTTAAGCGGATGGTGGGGGAATGGATGATGGACCCGATCAAGATCCTATGGTTCCGTCGTCTCGGGCCATCATGGTCCCTGGTCTACTTAGTCAGAGGAGGTAGTCGACCCAACTTGAAAGAAGGATCCTTGTCGGCAGCCATGGATTGCTTCGTTCAAGGGGACCTTGTAGATCTGGGTTGAATGTTTGTCTAAGGGGATAAATTTGAATCCACCTTAGCTAACAGAGGGCTTTATGCCCTATCGATCATATCCGATTGATTCATATCTCAAGGATTTGATGCCACTAAGGAGCGTATTGGCTCTGGCCATAACCGGTATTTCGTGGTGCCATTTGGCAGCAAAACCACTCGGTTCAGAGGGCCCCGGGTCATAACCGTTTATCATGCGGTGCCATTTGGTGGCAAATCGCCGGTCAGAGGACACGTACCACATCCTTACTAGCAGGAGATTGTTTGAGAATGAATCCTCGTGATATTTTTGACCATGCATTAGCTCTTTGTGAGCTGAAGTATTTTTCAATTTATCCACCCCGAAAAACTATTGCGAAGGGTGGATGAAATTTGCTTTAAGTGTTGATGGATTTATTTCAAATTTTAAACATCTTAGAATTTGGATGATTTTGGATTTTGTTGGGAATTGGACTTTGTGGAGTTTTTTTTATGGATATTTAGGATGACATTTGGAGATATTTGTGAACCCCTTCGGTTGAGATCATCGTCCAACACGGCCATCATCGGGGTGTTTGGAGGCATTTCTCTTTTATTGATTGAATCTTGTCAACTCTATCAAATTATTGATAGAGGATCGGATTTTGTATGTTTTATGCCCTTATTAGTGAATTCATATTGTTATAGACCTTGAAGGCCTAATATGAATGTATTAAAACAAATATATCGGTCGCCATCACCGGATACTTGTTTGATTGTTCGAACCTTGTCAACTTCTATTGATCCGTATAGAAGGATCGGTTTCGAACTTGAATTCACTTATTGACCTGCGCAACATCCCTAGACGTCACGTGTGTTCCCACAACACGCTCGCCGGGGCCCATGCGGGTGTTTGGGGGGGCATTTTATAATTATTTGTTGGACCTTGTCAACTCCTATTTATTTTCTTAGGAGGATCGGGTCCATATTTAATAATCCGCACAGCATCCCTAGACGTCACGTGTGTACCAATAACACGCTCGCTAGGGCCCTTGCGGGTGTTTGATTACATTTATCCCTTTTTGTGTACCTATGTGTATACAAACTATAGTGCACGTGTGGGGGGTACTTTGAAAGTATTTGTAAATGCCTTCTGTCTGCTTGCATGATTGTTACGGATCTGGTGGCGTGGCGTAGCATCTTCTGGATTGAGTTGTTTACTGTTTTGTACAGGTAAACTGTAGTGCACTATGATTGCTTTCCGCAGGTGGATCATTGTGCACTAACTAATCTCCTGTCTTACTTATTTGTAGGAGCTTGTAGATGAATCACCGTGTGCATGATATACCTTATACAGTTACTTATGGGCACACTATAATTCCTTCTAACATCTATAATCTTTCATCAGTGTTTGTACATAGATGTAATAAGAGCTATCATTCTTTCTTGCATAGAGATCAAGCTCTTTCTCCCATAACCTTCTTTATTTAAAGATCACATTATGCTAGCAACATGTATGATGAACTTGGAAATATATGTGGTGATGCTTGTTTGTGAATTCACTATCATATGTATCAACTTCTTTTATTTGCAAGAGAGCAATCGTATTTGCTCTTATGATTGATATACACATTGACCCTCATCATCTTTATATTGCTCATAAGATGTTCTTTTGGATGCATTTGAATGATCACAACTTTTGACACCTTCATTTAGATCTTGCATGATGATTTAAGGGTAGGTTATCACATCTCCTACAATTCGTATTTGTTGTAGTCTGATATATTAATTCGTGTATATCTAGTTGGATGCTCAAGATTTATTCATTGGATCTTTCCCTTTTGATTGCTCGTTCATCGAACTAAGATCTTATTCCACATGCCTCAAGTCTTCTAGCATTTATTTGAATTTCGTTGAGTCATCTTCTATCATTTGCATGATTGCAAACAATTGGGCTTAAGGCCCAATTTCTTGTAGCTATTAATTTTGTTGTATATTCAAGTTTATTCAAAATGAGCTCAAAGCCCTTTGTATTTGGTCCAAATTCGAATTCAAATTCTCTTGCATATGATTCAAAACCTTGTGATTGTTCAAGTAACACTTGAATTTGCAAGTATTTGCCATCTAATTCGAATCAAGCTTCAAATTGTTTGAATTTAGCTTGAGTTTACCATTTATTAAGATTCAAATTAAGATCATTTTCAAGCTCTTTATGCTCTTCTCCATTGTTCTTTCAAGTTCAATCAAGTTCTATCCTTGTTCATAAGTCCTCTGCTCTTGTTCTGAGTACAAGTTCTATGTCCTTGCTCAAATTGTTCAAGTCAAATTCAAGCCTTTTGTAGCCTCTTGAGTTCAATCAAATTCAAGTCTTATGATTTCAAATTTATTTGAGTTCAAGTTTATTTAAGTCTATTAAGTTCACAAATCCATTGCCTTCTCAAGTTCAAAGGTTCATAAGTTTGAGTCCAAGTTTGATCGTCCTTTGAGTTCAACCAAGTCCAAATGTAGCATTATGTTCACCCGAAATTTCGGCAGCCTCTCGGCGTCTCCCTCGTTTAGGGGCAAATTACGGGAAACTGGGCCTTTCCCACCACGCTAAGAAAAGCATGTATGGTAGATGCCCTCTTTCGAGGACACCGCGGCCGTGTAATTTTTGATCCCCCACCACGCTAAGAAAAGAGTGTATGGGCATTTTGAAAATATTTTGCGAGAAAGTATTTTTTTTAAAAATATTTTGCAAGAAAAACAGTTATTTCCCCGCAAGCGGGTACTTATGGGTATCCCCGCTTCGTCGTACGTATCGCACCAGGTTCTCATCCCACCACGCTAAGAAATGCGTGTATAGGCGGGGAAATCCGTGACGATACGAATTTCGAAGAAGAGATTTAGGTGATTAACCGCTTCGTCGCAAGCGTCGAGACGCACGTCATCCCACCACGCTAAGAAAACCTTGTATAGGTAGTCGTTTTGTCTCGACGCATATATTGAAACTAGTTCTCGGAGTTTTAGGGTTTAGGAGTTATACTTGCGCGGGGTTGTAGATGTTGGCACGAAGTAAGGGAGCATTATGAGAGGCATTTTTTTATTTATTATTATTATAATTAGTTAATTATAATTTAAAAATAATTAAATATAATTATAATAATTAATCATATTTAATTACAACTGATAATAATTAATTTAAATTAAAATAATTATTTATAATTAATTTCAATAAATTACAGTTAATTATTAATAATAATAATTAACCATAATTATAAATTAATTATAAATTATTTTAATTAAAATTGATTATTATCAACAATAATTAAATATAATTAGAATATTTTAATTATAATAATTATTATCAATTATAATTAACTTAATAATATATATATATACACACACACATAAAAAAAGCTGTACCTATCTCTCTCTCTCTCGGCTTGTGAAGAAGGCACGAATCAGTGAAGCAGAGGAGTTCGTGGATTGAGGGCTTCGGTCACAGGTGAGGATCTCTCTCTCTCTCTCTCTCTCTCTCTCTCTCTTTCTGTGTTTTCTCTGAGATCGGGATCGGACTCGACGGGTAGAGGCGGTGTGGAGTCGGACAGAGGAACCGAGAGCGGTGGTCTTGCGGGAGAGCAGAGAGTGGGAGCTTCGTGTATGTGGAGTCGTGGAGTGGAAGGAGATCAGAGGGAGACGTTCGCGTGGGGAGAGTTTCGGAGAAGCAGAGAGCGACGTGGGAGAGAGCCGGAGAAGCAGAAGTCGTGAGCGCCGTGGTTCCGACAGAGGAGGGGCGACTCAGGTTGGGATCGAAGACGAGAGGGATTTGCGTATGGAGAGAGCTTCGGTCGAGTGTGGAGCGAATGAGGAGCTCGGCTTCTATTTAAGGACGCCTGTTGTCGTTCGATCGAGGCAACGTCCCAGGAATCTGGGGAGAGACGCGAACATCGGCTGGATTTACGGGATTTGATCGTTGATTAGAGCAGTTCGCAGGACTTCGGGGATCCTTCGATAATCCGAGGTGTGCGAAATTGCTGGGATTCGACGACGCATAGGTATCTCTGCTCTCCTCTTTTGCTCTTTATACAGGGGTTAACAGGATTCTAGAGAGATACTATTGGTGCATCAATTTTGAGTAGGTATTAATATTTATCTTTTAAGATTTAAGCTATAATTACATATTTAGATATTTTCATTATTGTCACTTGTATTATATTGCTGTACGTGCACTTGGGGATTGGTATTATTATGTTGATGTAATTATGTAAAGACTATTTACTTGTGTTGGTGGATATATGCTGCATTACATTGAATTATTGGATTTAGTGGTTCTTTGTTGTGCTTTAGTTGCTTGATACATGGATATGAACTATGTGGTTGTAAATGCTACTGTAATTGTTTGCACAATTGGAAAATTTTAGTCTATCTAGTCATTATTTGTTTAGGGTCAGTTGGTTAGGTATTATAGGGTGTTACGAGAGCCATAGGCTTGTTCTGTAACGACCTGTGCTTCATTGCAGGCTTCTTGCTTCTCTCAGATCTTTATCGGGGGCACAACCAAGAGATTCCTATGGGTCTCCTAACCATCATCCGGAAGATAAAGAGAAAGGAGAAGGAGATGAGAATTCTTATGGTGTAGGTCTTTTTCCAAAACTCTTTTCACTCTTGTTATACTTAGATATTTTTATTCCCATTTGTTTTTAAAACTTTGCAAATTCCCTACACGCTTCTCCACGTGTCACAGTGGACTGGACAACTCGGGGAAGACAACTATTGTGCTGAAGATCAATGGCGAGGATACTAGCATCATCAGCCCCACCCTGGGCTTCAACATCAAGACCATAAAGTACCAGAAGTAAGCCTTTCCCTTTTTCCTCTTCTTCAGCCTCCTAATGCTAATTTTTTTAATTGCATTTTAAATTTTAACTGGACTTGAGAATCGAGGCAGGTATTCCTTGAACATTTGGGATGTTGGTGGGCAGAAAACAATCAGATCCTACTGGAGAAACTACTTTGAACAGACTGATGGTTTGGTGTGGGTCGTAGATAGCTCTGATTTGAGAAGAATGAATGATTGCATGATGGAGCTTGGAAATCTCCTCAAAGAAGAGGTTGGATCTCTGTCTTGCTTCCTTTTTCGCATGCAAATTATGAACAGTGAAAATAGCTCTAAGCTTGCCTTACATTCTGATATTCGTAGTTGTATATCCTTAATACTTCTTCACTCTCCTATTCCTATTGCTTTTTCCATGCTTCTTGACGTTTTTTTCCCCTATTAAATCCCTCATTCAATCAGATGCATAATATTACATTTGCTGCAAATTTCCAAAGTTTATTCAGGTGGTAATGTATAGCTAGTTTTGATCTATTTTGTTAATTATTATTTTTTTACTATTGAATTTATATGCCTTTCAATCTGCCACGACAGCTTCTTACTCTGCTGACATTAGCTGCACTTCTCCACACAAGTCAAGCCCTCTGTCACAGAATATTTACTATTTGTTTTCTCCCATTACCCGTGTTATCTTTGTGGTTCTTGAAATCATCCATGGAAGGTGTGATTTATTTATTTCGTCATTGTGTGATTTATTTATTTCGTCATATTCTGATTGCTAAGTTCATCCATTTTGGGTGCATGCTTTAGAATTCTTCTCATTGCTTTTTTTTTTTTCCTTGATATGCTAGGACAGAGGATATCCAAATCCCAGTTAATTGCGCTGATTTTTTTGTCATGTTCGGTGTATATGACTTCCTACATTTCGTGTAATACTATTCTAGCTTGTAATCTCATCTATTGGAAGATTTCTTTTAGGGGTTGTTTGGTTGGAGAAAAAGTAAATGCAATGCATATTAAATGCTTTGATTTTGAACTTTTTGGTGTTTGGTTGGTCACTGAAGTAAAGCAAATTCCCAATGTATTCGGAACTCCCGCTTTAGTTTGTTTTTCACCTAAAGTAAACCCGCTCAAAATCGACTGAGAAAGGAATTCACGAGGCAGTAGCTTCTTCAGCTCCTTCGTTTCTACTCAACAAACATCACTTCTTCATAGGCGTTAAGAGTTTGATTTTCATCTCTATTTTTCTGTTGTCGTTCAACTTCGTTGAACGGGATGCCAGACAGTGTAGGTTCACGCATGGGAAGAGTTGCAGGAAGTGCAGTTTCGGGTCTCATTAGCGCGAGATAGGCGGAGCCTGGACGGGAGCCGTTCGTACGTGGAGCAGGTAGAGTCGGTGCAGGTTTGCTCGTGTCGGGTCGGATGCAGACGGAGGCGGAATTTGGGATCGAACAAGAGTTCGTGCTTGATTGAGGCCGGTGGGATCAAGAATCATTCGGAAGCCTTACGAATTGCTATAGCCCATTGCTCCGAGGTATGACTTTTCACTTTTGGTTGATTTGGCCACTCCGCATGGGAACCTGGAGACGCAGGATGGCCGAACCACCTCATGCGAGAACCTGGAGCCGCAACATGTGTCTTATATGTTTGATTTTTTTGGGAATATTAAATCGTCTGGTGATCAGTTGGGAGCAATGGACTGATTTTATTTTACTCTCATACATCCAACCAAACAGAAAAGAAGAGTTTCCTTTGCATTCACTTTACAGATAACCAAATAGTCTCACTACATTCACTGTACAACCAACCAAGCGAACCAAGCTACCCTTATGCAAACCCTGATCCAACATATATCATCCATCTTTGAATTAGACAGAGATGAGCTTAGGTCAGCAAATCGAAGGTCTGGTTGGGTTTCTACTTCGGATCTGTGACCCTTAATGAATCAGATTTTGCCATGTTCCACCAATTCCTACAATTGGTTGGTTCAGGCGGAAGTTAAAGGTAGAACAATGGTAGGGTCGTTAAAGTAGCATCCGTCTGAATGTCAATCACTGCTGGTGAAAAGATAGTGGGGAGGAGATGATTCAATCTCAAAAGGGCCTCGAACATAGTGGCATAATTAGGTTGGTTAGGCTAAGTGTTTCATAGGGGAGAACTCATATTTCAACCATTTAAGGTGAGTTTAGCTTGTTTAAGGTTTTCGTACGTAGAGAGTGACAAGCCGAAGCTAGTGTGGTGAACTCGAGATGTGATGCAGGTGGAGCATTTTTAATGGAGAGGAACATCCATGATGTCTCTAGTGATAAAGAGGAATGACAGTTTTAGTAACAGAGATCTGGCAGCCTGTTTTTGCAGTTTTGGTGGCGGCTGCATAATGCGATGAAGAAGAAGTTGGTGGAATAACATATGTTCGTGAGGGTTTGGTGATTAAAGTTTCGTTTGGCATGGTTTTTGTACTGTTTCTTAAAGCAACTTTTTAGTACTTTGAGAAGCCTACATAAATTATTTTAATTTTTGTACTAAAAAGTCATTTTAAGAAGCAATAAGAAAGCCGTTCTAAACGAAACCCATATAAATTAAGGTTATTTTTAATGTGCATTGATGGACGAAAATTTTTATGCATGTCTATACTGCATGCTTCATAGATGCATATAGGATGATAGCTTCATATTTTCAATATTCGTAGCGAAGAGAATTAGACCATCTTTTTCTTCACATTAATTGGCGTCATTTTTTTGCATGTGATAGAGATTATCAGGAGCTTCTTTGTTGATCTTGGCTAATAAGCAGGATATTCAAGGCGCCCTTAAGCCTACAGAGATAGCAAAAGTAAGTCTTCCTCAAAACAACCTTAGTTTCTTATTAACTTCTCACTAAGAAAGTAAATAAATAAATTTTGCTCTGCTATGAAATTTCTCATTCATTTGAATAAACTTCTCTCAGGTTCTAAATTTGGATGCTTTGGATAAAACCCGGCATTGGAATATTGTTGGTTGCAGTGCTTATAATGGCGATGGATTGTTCGAAGGTTTTGATTGGCTCGTTCAGGACATTGCTTCCCGGATTTATGTAATTGACTGATGTGATGATTTTTAAACCTAAATCAGAGTGCTTCTTAGGCAGCCCCAATATTGCGGTGAATTATTCCGTCCAGTCACCGGACGTCCGGACACCCAATCCAGATGCGTCGTATCATCCGAATACACTGGGTCCCGGTATATTTTGATGACGTGACGCGTCTGGATTGGTGTCCGGACGAATCCGGACACTCGACATAATAATTTGCCCAATATTGCAGACGGCAGAGCTTTTGCTTCTTCTGTTTGGATGTGAAGTTTTGTTGGAATTATTTGTGTATTTGTGTTTTTTTTTTCATTTACAAAACAAATGTTTTGTTGGAATCACATTAATTTGTTTTAAAAAGCTAAAAACAAAAGTAGCGTACAAATATGGTCTCTAAAATGAGCAATTATTGTGCGTACAATGGATTGTTTGGAGGCCAATCAGAACGTGTCACATTATCAGGTACATAGCAGTACCGAGCATCGGTACCAAGAAAAAAATGATGTGATATATTTTGGTTGGTCTCTGGACGCTGTTTGGATCTGCACAAAATAATTTTTCCTTTAAAACAAGTATTGTTTTTTACACAACATTAACAAAAATAGTGCCATGGAGTTCTGCTTAAGTGAGATGTGATTTTGAAATTGATGAAATGGACATCAAGTTAGAATTTAAAAGTTATGCATGATTGATTTTATGCCTATTCAATACAGACGTGAGATATGTCATGCAAAATGGATTTGATCGTTCGCAGTTAATTAATAATAAACTAGTAGAGAAAGTTGAGAGAAATGGTACTTATGGACGAGTTGAAAGAAAAATTGTTATAATTATCGTACTCAAAGATTACATATTAATAGAAGTTTTATACATTTTTTAAATATTTGTATCAATAAAATTATTTATTTTGATTCTCAAAGTTTCAAAGTTTTGAGATACTTCAAATAGCTTTCATAAAATTCTAAATAAAAAATTTAAATAGAGTGCTACACATTAATTCTCATTATCAAGCATTTTACTGTATCTCACTCAAATACATACTTTTTTTGCTCATTTAAAATTTTGTAGACCTTAAAATCCCAATAAAAAACACAAAGAAACCATCTCCTTACGCTCATATGCCTGCGTTTTGAAGCAACTGAAAAGAATTCAAGTCATTTTGTTAATTTTTTTCGAAACAAACTTCCAGAAAAATATAGTATCATAATTTTGCGAGTCTTTACAATGAATTATCTCATGTTCTAATTTTTTATGATGTCCACTTTCACAAGAATTCAAGATACTATAACAAGCTGTAAGTGAATACGGAGATCACAATAATCACCAATATTTCTATGTTATAAGGTCTTGTTTGGGCTAGTTTTCTTAATGCTTCTCAAAACAATTTTTTTAGTATAAAAATTAAAATTTTTGTACTAAAAATCTATTTTAAGAAAGCAAAAAAGCAACCCAAACAAAGAAGCCTAAGTGAAACCGATCCGATTTTTGAAACCCTGCTCTCAACAATCAACAACTAAGCCTCCATTGCGATGATCACACAGGTCAGCCATTCAAAATAAAAGAAAAAAAAAATTGCTTATTCAAGAAAGATTTGAATTAAATAATACAGAACAGGCGTTAAGGAAGAACACAGCACAAAACTCGCCTTCATTAGGATAATTATGGCCCAATAATTTCCTAATGAAAATATAAAAATAGGCTACCCTTTTTCTGGCGAATAAATGAACTTCCAAACCACATAATAAGACAACTAACAAATGAAAACACTCCTAAGCAACTATTACTAGTTTTAAACCTGCACTTTTGGCGCTCTGAGAAAATATACACTCTTCACAAACCCTTTTCCAACCTCTCCAACACCTTTGAGTTTCTTAATGAACTCTGTCTCGCTCTCATCTTCGTTCTCCCTCTTGCGTTTCTGCAAAGTATTTTACCAAAAGTACATATCAATGCTTATCATTTTATCAAATTAGCAAAACAAGTCCGGGTTAAGAAGAGATGAACCTTCAAATCCCAAGTCAGCCCAATTGCGTCACCACCAAGAGAGTCATACCATATCTTAAAGGTTTCAGGGAACTCTTCCTACAGATCAGATAATAAACAAAATTTATGCAAGTCCTGCGCAGAAAGATTAGCTCGAAAAAGTTATCTGGTTTTAGTACCGTTAAATCTTCCAGGAAGAACAAGGTTGGGTCAAAATTCACCAACAGTTTACTTCTTGCATCTTCAAAGCTTTGTGCTGCACCGCCACCAAGCTGAATGAAAGGGTTGAAATCCTCGCCTGCTTTTCCCTGAATTACATGTTTCCCTGCAAGCTTACCGTCGGTTGGATTGCATTTTCCATTGGATTTGACATGAGATCGAATATAATTCAAATTATAAAAAAATTAACCATGGCTGATCGAGCTGGGGAAAAGAAGGCGTTGAGGATACGAAAGCTTGTCTGGATGGAGAATTACTACTGCATCATAGTTATTCATTGGCGTACGGAATAGACACTGTGAAGAAGAAGAAGAGAAACCAGGTGAGCTCAATTCAGTTAATGTCCTGGTTTAATCATGGAGATATTGGGAGTTAATAGTTACCTCCCAAGTGTATGGGCCATTTTGACCTTGGAGAATTAATTTTGTCAAGAGGTCAGCACTGCTTCGAGCATATGCAGCCATCCTTTTTAGTATCTTCAAACATGAAATGATGGGAGATCAAGATTAATGATCGGAACTGAGTGATTTTCAACGAGCCATTTTTATGAGCACATAACACATATGAGGTGCTAAAAAAGGGGCAGCAAAGTGATTTTCAACGAGCGATGAACTAAGAACATAATCAAGAATTCATAAATGCTAAACTGTACTTCAGTAAGGTTTCCAAGCCATTTTTATGAGTTCCAAGCCTCAAACAATCTCTTACTAATTCGTATCTAGTAAAACGTTTTGTTGCAACCTTAGCGGTGGGCGGCTAGGCACCTTCAGCTGGATGTGAAAAGACCTGCAAGATAACAAAGGCAAAGGAAAAACAGAGCACCGAAAATACCAGGAATAAGAAGCTCTAGGCTTTTCTGTATTGAAGATGATCAAAAGCTGTCTAATTTTTCTATGCCTTTCCCCTATATAGCTGCTGCTAAGCACTATATTTCTATAAAAGATAACTAACACCAAAAGCTAACATGTACGGTAGAAAACGAAAATAGAAAAAGTATATAGTGGGGAGAGTGAGATTTAGTTAGAAACGTATCAAATGTTCCGCCAAACTCCCAACGTAATAAGCTCTGCATCAGTCCTCCCCGGCGTCGGAAGAGCTCGACTCCGACGAGCTGTAAGTGGTCACAGCTTCATCTTGTGGTGTGTATGCCCGTATATCCGATACATTGAAAGTTGGAGACGTGTTGCAATCGGTTGGCAAGGCAACAATATAAGCATTATCGTTAATTTTTACAGTAATAGGCACAGGACCAATTTTACGGCGAGAGAGCTTGGAGTAGTTTCCCGGTGGGAACCGTTCCCGATGTAATTGAACCATGACTAGATCTCCAACGTTGAACAGTTGTTCACGCCGGCGGCTATCAGCGGCTTGTTTATAATTTTTGTTGGACTTGATAATTTGTTGATGGACCTCCGCCAACATATCCGCATAGTCGTCAGTGAAAGAAGCGGCAGTAGTAGACTTACATTTCAGTAAGACACTGAGATCTAGAGCAATGTTAGGTGTTTTCGTGTACACAATACCAAAAGGAGGCTTACCAGTAGAACGGTTCGTCATCGAGTTGTAAGCAAATTCGGCCTTGCTTAAAACATCCTCCCATTTCTTCGGCTGGTCTTGTACCAAGCATCTTAGCATGTTGCCCAATGTTCGATTGACAACATTCGTTTGACCGTCTGATTGCAGATGATACGCCGAGCTAAGGCGTAAATCAGTGCCCAACCTCTTCCACAATTCCCGCCAAAAATGGCTTATAAACTTGACGTCGCGGTCCGATGTGAGACTCCTAGGAAGACCGTGCAAACGAACACGATTTCATTAAAAAAAAGGTTTGCAATATTCATAGCGTTCGATGTCTTCTTACAGGATATGAAGTTGGTCATTTTAGAAAATCTGTCCACAACAACCATTATTGAATCGTTTCCCCGTTTGGTTCGTGGCAAACCCAGAACGAAGTCCAAACTAAGGTCTTCCCAAATGGATTCGGGTACGGGTTCTGGCATATAAAGGCCCGTGTTTTGGGCTCCTCCCTTGTATACTTGACACACTGGACAACTGTCTACCAACCGAAAAACATCACGTCTCAATCTCGGCCAAAAGAATCGTACCTGCAAATGGCGGAGAGTGTTGTTGCGTCCGACATGTGCTGCAAGACCTCCACTGTGTGCTTCCCTTATAAGCAGTTGCCTCCAAGAAGAAACTGGAACACAAAGTAAATTTGTCTTGAACAGGTAACCATGCTTTATTGAATATCCTTCACTGCACTGTCCTTCTTTACAGTGCTTCCAGAACAACCCAAAGTCGCGATCGGCTTCATACAACTCCTTAAGACATTCCAATCCAACAGTTTCTGTTTGAAGCCTATGATTAGTGCAATTTTCCTACTAAGAGCGCCCGCCACTTTGTTGTCTTGTCCCGGCTTGTGCTTGATTGTAAAAGAGAATCTTTGTAGGAACATGAGCCAGCGCGCATGCATTCGATTTATTGACTATTGGTTGTTTATATACTGCAAAGCTTTGTTGTCACTGCATATTATGAAGTATTGATGTAGTAAATATGGCTCCCACTGCTTAAGGGCACGAATGACGGCATAGAGTTTTTGTTCGTAGGATGACCACTTCTGACGAGCGGTGCACAATTTCTCACTGAAGAATGCTACTGGCCTTCCTTCTTGTGATAGAACGGCTCCTATTTCTCACTTTCTTAGGGTCCATATGTATACCCTCTGCAGTAATAACGAATCCCATAAAATGAACTTTGGTTGTTGCGATGTCACACTTGGGGAGATTGAGAAATAATCTTTGCTGTCTTAACAGTTCAAAAAGAGTTACTAAATGTTGCATGTGCTGAGGCCAATCCTTGTTGTAGACCAAAATATCGTCGAAGTATACTATGCAGAATTTTCCTATGAACGGCTTCAAGACTTCCGACATCATCCTCATGAATGTGGAGGGGGCATTGCATAGCCCAAACGGCATGACTTTCCACTCATATAGCCCTTGTGGTGTCTTGAATGCTGTTTTCCATTCATCGCCGGCCCTTATGCGAATTTGGTGATAGCAACTCCGCAAGTCTAGCTTGGAAAATAGGGAGGAACCTGAGAGCATGTCAAGCAATTCTTCTATGCGAGGCACCAGAAATCGATATTTTACTGTTATCTTGTTGATAGCTCGGCTGTCAATGCACATCCTCCAATTGCTATCTTTCTTGGGTACTAACAAAGCAGGTACGACACATGGACTCAAGCTAATCTGAATAAATTGCTTCTTCAGCAAATCGTCAATCAATTCTTGCAAGATCAGTTGTTCCCTGGGATTTAGCCGATAATGAGGCATATTTGATAGTGACGCTCCTGGCAACAAATTTACTTGATGCTGCACATTTCGGATGGGTGGGAGTCCTTTGGGTAATTCCTCTGGCATGATATCACTGTATTGCTTCGGCAACAAATCAACTTCATCATGGTGTTCCCTTAATGTAGGGTCTAAATTGGGTTCTGTCACAAATAATCCAAATAGAGGAGCTGGCTCTTTCCAACAGTGAAGTAAAACAGTGCTTGAAACCACATGTATAGCAGCTTGTTTTGATGAACCAGAGACTTGGGATTTCGATTCTGCAGAACTGGACAGTAAACAGAGGCGGCGACCCTTCCATTCAAAGGAATAAGAATTGACCTAACAATCATAAATGGCACCTACATCGAACTGCCATGGCCTCCCAAGTATTAGGTGGCAAACGTCCATGTCCAAGACATCGCACAACACTTCGCACACATAGTGTTTGTCAATTGAGAAGGTTACTCGGCATGACTCGGAGACTACGATTTCCATGCCCTTTTTGACCCAGCTAATTTTATAAGGATGTGAATTTTTAGTGGTCTTTAAGTTTAGTCCTTGGACAACAGAGCGGGCGATTATATTTTCAGTACATCCATTATCAATTAAGAGATCACAAACCTTACCGGCTATGGTGCAACGAGTCCGGAAGATGGCGTGGCGTTGAGAACTTAAGTTTTTCCGCGGTGCCAATAGTAATTTCTCCATAACACAGATCAATGGTTCCCCCTCATCGGCTTGAAGGTCTTCGATATCACAATCTTTGTCAATTTCGCCCTCAACATGCTCATTGCCCTCTTCACCTTCGGCGAGGTGTAATTGCTGTCTTTGCGGACATTCATTTGACTTATGCCCCAGTTGTAAACACTAAACAATGAAAGCACTTGAATGTAGCCGGTTTAGCATAAGGATTTTCCCTCGGCATTGGTTTGGATTTTTGTATGTTCCTGGGTTCCCCAACAACATTGCTAAAACTAGGGGATGTAACCCCTGGACTGAGATTCGGAGAGGCCCTCACGGGTGGAGAATTGTTTTTACTGTTTGATGTAATGAGCTCTTGCCAATGCCACCAATTGTAGCTGCTTTTGGGCTGCCTGTTTTGCTGCATTTCAATCTTCGAAGCGAAATTTACAGCTTGGGCCATCGACCAGACGTAGTTCAGCTCGAGTCGATCTTGTATGCTATCTTTTAAGCCTCCGATATAACGTACCACCAACTGATTTGCGGAATCATTGAGATTATTTCTAGTAGTCAAACGATTGAATTCCTCGGTATAGTTGCTTACGGACCGTGTTCCTTGAACACAATGCTGGTATCGCATATACAATATTTGTTCAAAATCTGTAGGCAGAAATTAAGCCCTTAACAACTGTTTCATTCTATTCCAGCTTCTAATCTTGCCTTTGCCTTCTCGTTGACGCATTTGTAGCATTTGCGCCCACCAAGCGCTCGCACCACCCTTCAACTTACACGCCACATATTTCACTTGTTTTTCTGGATCGATTTCCATGTATTAAAAAAAAATCTCGACAACCTTTTCCCAATCCAAATAGTCTTCGATGTGCATATGCCCATCAAAAAATGGGATATCTAACTTAACTTTGAATTCTCCCTGATGGTGTTGATAAGGAATGGTTCGCCTGTGTCTCCGGTAGTGCAGAGGGTGAGCATTGCCTCTAACTTCCTCCTCGCCAGACTCCAAGAAGTCCGTCCGCTGATAAGCCTGTGTGTAGTCCTCAGAATCCGACAACTCTAGGAGGTTTGTCTGAGTGCGAGTGAAGTCCCGATTGTCCGGCATTCCGCGATTCGGCAACAGCCTGTTTACCGGCGTCCCTTCTCGCCGCTGTGGTTGATAAGGTGGTCTCGTTCTGTTGAGATTGAACCCACGACGAAGCTCCACCGTCAAGCGCTGCAAATTTGCTGCTAACTCACCAAGCCGACGATTTACAGAGTTTTGGTTTAACGTTAAGTCAATCGTCAGTAGCATTCAAAGAATTTTCTTTGGATTCATAATGTGCTATTATTGCATGTTGTTTCGTTACTTCTTATTTACAATTGTAGGTGCCGATAGCCTCAGTTTCTTGTAGGTGCCAATAACCCTATTTAATGTAGAACTAAGTGCTTTTAAATGGATGAAATAAGAATTTTGCACGATTCCTTAATTAGAACAATAAAGATTAAACCATTAGCAATTAAAAGGACAAAATAAAACAAGATAATTGTGCCTATGCTTAGGCCAAATCACTTGCTAAACACTTGAAGAATCAAAATAACTTAGAAATTTAACAACATGCCAAGTAAGTGGATTTCAACAACATCCCTAATCTAACAATAAGATTAGAAGCAAAGAAAACACACTCAATCCTACGTTTACTAGGCTTTGGCATTAGGTGAAACACGGCTCTTCGTGACTTGTCATTGTCTACAAAGTTAGTGAATAACGAAAATAAATGAAGAGGGGAAGAGGCTCACCCTCGGGAAGGTTCGGAGACGACTTGCCATTGAGCACCGGCAAGTTGCTCGTCGATAGCCTCCTATAGCGTGAAGATGATGCGGTCCATGTACTCTTCAATGGAATAATCGATTTTCGGGTTGAAGTCGAAGAAGGGGGAGTGAAGGATATTAACGTATCCTTGCTCGTCGTACGCAAACCTGTAGTCAAGATCCGGATCGACTATTCATGGGTGCTAGGAGAAGGTTATATAGTTGGAGATTAAGACCAACCCTGGAACCCTTGCGAGAGAGAAAGAAATTTCTCTCGGATTTGAAGTGGAGGGGATGGAGGAGGATGGCCGGCCTAGGGAGAAGGAAGAGAGATTTAATTTAATTTGATTTGGAAGGAAAGGAAAGGTTTCCAAACGCTACTCTAATTAATCCCCATGTTTGGGAATAATTAAAGAAGAGTGGAGAGAGGGTATGGGCGGGGCTAGAGAGAGGTAGGGATGAGGGATTTGTTTCCAAACTCTAATGTTAGGATTTAGAAAGTATTTAAGAGTTGTGGGCTTTTGAAAATTTTGACCAAGGAGGAAGAATGAGATTTGGAATTGTTTCTAAAGTGGAGAATTGGGTTTAGGAAAGAATTCCTAATTTAATTCCTAAGGGGGCCGGCGGCATTAATGTCCTTGGAGGGAATTAATGGGAGGGATTAAAGGTTTCTTAATTTGGATTTAGGAATTAGGAAAGGTTTTAATTGAGTCCAAATGAATTTGAAATTCAAATTGATTTAAATTTAGAAAATTTTCTAAAATATGTTTTCTTAAATTAGGAAAGAAAATTTCAAATTCAAATTGTTTGAAATTTGAAATTAGATCTTCCCTAATCAAGAGTATTTATTTATGGAAAGTATTTAAATAGAGATTTGAATTTCGGATGGAGGAGGGAGGTGAGGCCGGCGGCTTGGTGGGTTTTAGAAGGGATTTTTGGTGGGGTGGTGAGGCGGTTGTGGTTCGTCGGATGATGGTAGGGATGAAATTGAATTTACCCGATGGCGAGTGGAGGTTGTATGGTGGCCGACAGCTTGATGAAAAAGGAAAAAAGATAGATAAACGAAAGAACAACGAACTCGGCCGTCTCCAAGGTTGGTGGGTGATCCAAACTTCCTTCTCCAAGGGTCCTCACTCCAATCTCTCGAGCTCTTATGAGAACTCAAACAAAGAGAAGAAATTTTATCATTCAATCATTCATTAGCCTTAGAAGAAGAACATTAGGGCTATAAATAGTCTCGTATAAAAAACTTAAAAATAAAAGGACGACAATGCCCCTAGGGCTTACATACGATATCCCTTAAGTAAAAGGGCAAAACGGGAAAATAAATACACATAAATAATAAAAGTTACATATCATAATAAAAGAAAATAAAAACATGAAATAACTCAAAAATACATAGACTCGATCGTAGCCGTAAATCGATGGCCATGCCTCTGATATACTTTCCATGCTCTGATATCCCCATCACTATTTCCTTATGCTTAAGTCTACTTCCTTATATTGGTAGACACAAAAAAAATTTATATTATGAGAAGAAAACGTGTAGAAACCATTATTTAGTTATTGTAAAAGCTGATGGAATTGGTTTAATACTTCCTGCAATATCTAGTTAAGCCATATGTTGGAGGAATTTTTGGTCCTTGATTGTCATCCTATAAAACAAATTTTCGGGTCTGATTGAGTAAAATTTTGATTATGGTGCCCATCTTATCAGATTTGGGTTATTTATTCACTTCATCATTCTTCATTTTTTTCATTTGCTTCTTGTTTTTCTTTTTTTTTCCTTAGCATATGAAGCCATACTAACTTGGAATGTCTGAACTTATATATCTGCTTGTATTAGGTTCTTGCGTTTAATATCAAATTATGATTGGACTTTCTCACCATTAATCATCGACATAAATGGAGATTTTACCCCACAAGATGAATGAGAGATTAATGTGAGTATTACGAACTATTATAATTGATTTATGGGCTATATTTCTTATGAAAGGTTTCATAACTATTGATTAAATATTTTCTATGCAATAGAAGAACTTCCTGTCAAGCAGAAAATCTTCTGAAGAAAATGTACAAATTTTGGAACAAGTAATATTTTTAGCTATTGCATATGACAAGACATCTTAAGCTTGAACAAAATGTTTACCAAAAGGTGAAGTGAGTAATATCACCATTGATATAGCATTTTAAGAAGCTATGACAGGACAAGTTTGTTGCTTTCCTTGTGCTAGTTCAACATAATAATCTTAATTTAATGGTTTGATATCTATAATACATTTTTTTATCTGTGCCAAAAAAATTAATTGATACAAAAAAGAATAAATCTTTTCAGTCATGTTTAAGTTATATGCGAGTGACCTCATGCCTGATGATTCTTGAACACCCATACATGAAATGAGTGTGGATTTAAATGATAAATAAACAAACCAATTTGCAGTATAATTATGAGTTGATTATATCCCTAGCATGCATACATATATGCTCATAGACGTGAAAACAATTTGAAGGTCATTTCATTATGGTTCATTTGCACATGTTTTCCAAGAAAAAAAAGAAATGAATACATGATTGCTGTTCAGTTTTTATTTGTCTGACAAACTAAAATTGAATTTCAGAGAAAGCATGCATACATATATGCTCTTAGACGTGAAAAAAAATCTAAAGATCATTTCATTATGGTTCATTTGCACATGTTTCCCAAGAAAAAAAAACTCAAGAAATGAATACATGATTGCTGTTCAGTTTTTATTTGTCTGGCAAACTGAAATTGAATTTCAGAGAAACGTGTATGTCATTAAAAATTTATTAATTTAAATTTGAAAACTATTGGTTTAGAATGTCATGTATTTTATTTACAGGTGCAGAAGTGGATCTGAATTTTGTTTGCAGACAAGTATGCAAATGAGCATTAAAAATGACCTTCCAAACTTAGTATATTTTAAATATAGTTGTACCCATTGGGAAAAACCATTCTAGGAGAAAGAGTTATAATTCTTATTGAAATAGCTTTTTATGGAAATTCTCGGCCTATCCAAATTACTCTGCAGCCCCACTTGGAAGGTGCATGGTTGCAATTGCCCAGGAATCAGATCTGCAAGGATCTGTGGTATGGACAGCAGGCATAATGGCATTAACAACTGCTGCAACAGTTTAGGATTCAATTTTGGAGTACTTCATAAATTAGGGCAGAAATCAAACATAAGAATTAAGGGTGGACTGCAATCAATTCAACTGAATAAAGCTTACACCTTGCGGGCAACACCCATCGTACAAAATATGGGTAAACCGCTTTTAAAATCAAATTTTGGATTAGTTATTTCATAGATAGGAGACCAATATTATATATTTATAGATAGGAGACCAATATTAGTTATTTATCATTTAAATCCACACTCATTTCATGTGTGGGTGTTCAAGAACCATCAGGCATGAGGTCACTCGCATGTAACTTAAACATGGCTGAAAAGATTTATTCTTTTTTGTATCAATTAATTTTTTTGGCACAGATAAAAAAATGCATTATAGATATCAAACCATTAAATTAAGATTATTATGTTGAACTAGCACAAGGCAAGCAACAAACTTGTCCTATCATAGCTTCTTAAAATGTTATATCCATGGTGAGATTACTCACTTCACCATTTAGTAAACATTTTGTTCAAGCTTCAGATATTTTATCATATGTAGTAGCTAAAAACATTGCTGGTTCCAAAATTTGTACATTCTCTTCAGACGATTTTCTAGTTGACAGGAAGTTCTCCTATTGCATGTAAAACATTTAATCAATAGTTATGAAAACCTTTCATAAGAAATAGCTCATAGATCAATTATAATAGTTCATAATACACACATTTATCTCCCATTCATCTTGTGGGGTAAAATCTCCATTTATGTCGATGATTAATGGTGAGAAAGTCCAATCATAATTTGACATTAGGCGCAAGAACCTAATACAAGCAGACATATAAGTTCAGACATTCCAAGTTAGTATGGCTTCATATGGTAAGAAAAAAAAAGAGCAAGAAGCGAATGAAAAAATTGAAGAATGATGAGGTGAATAAATAAACCAAATTTGATAGGATGGCCACCATAATCAAAATTTTACTCAATCATAACCGAAAATTTGTTTTAAAGGATGACAATCAAGGACCAAAAATTCCTCCAGCATATGGCTTAACCAGATATTGCAGGAAATATTAAATCAATTCCATCAGCTTTTACAATAAATAAATGATGGTTTCTAGACGTTTTATTCTCATTATATAAAATTTCTTGTGTCTACCAATATAAGGTAGCAGAAAAGAAGCATAAGGAAATAGTGATGGGGATATCAGAGCATGGAAAGTATATCAGAGGCATGGCCATCGATCTACAGCCACGATCGAGTCTATGTATTTTTGAGTTATTTCATATTTTTATTTTCTTTTATTATGATATGTAGCTTTTATTATTTATGCGTATTTCTTTTTCCGTTTTACCATTTTACTTAAGGGAGGTGTATGTAAGCCCTAGGGGCATTGTCGTCCTTTTATTTTTAAGTTTTTTATACGAGGCTATTTATAGCCCTAATGTTTTTCTTCTAAGGCTAATGAATGATTGAATGATAAAATTTATTCTCTTTGTTTGAATTCTCATAAGAGCTCGAGAGATTGGAGTGAGGACCCTTTGAGAAGGAAGTTTGGATCACCCACCAACCTTGGAGACGGCCAGGTTCGTTATTCTTTCATTTATCTATCTTTTTTCCTTTGTCATCAAGCCGCCGGCCACCATATAACCTCCACTCGTAATCGAGTAAATTCAATTCCATCCCTACCATCATCCGAACGAACCACAACCGCCTCACCACCCCACCAAAAATCCCCTCTCAAACCCACCAAGCCGCCGGCCTCACCTCCCTCCTCCTCCATCCGAAATTCAAATCTCTATTTAAATACTTTTCATAAATAAATACTCTTGATTTGGGAAGATCTAATTTCAAATTTCAAACAATTTGAATTTAAAATTTTCTTTCCTAATTTAAGAAAACATATTTTAGGAAATTTTCTAAATTTAAACCAATTTGAATTTCAAATTCATTTGGACTCAATTAAAATCTTTCCTAATTCCTAAATCCAAATTAAGAAACCTTTAATCCCTCCCGTTAATTCCCTCCAAGGCCATTAATGGCGCCGGCCCCCTTAAGAATTAGATTAGAAATTCTTTCCTAAACCTAATTCTCCACTTTAGAAACAATTCCAAATCTCATGCTCCCTCCTTGGCCGAAATTTTCAAAAGCCCATAACTCTTAAATACTATCCAAATCCTAACATTAGAGTTTGGAAACAAATCCTTCATCCCTACCTCTCTCTAGCCCCCGCCCATACCCTCTCTCCACTCTTCTTTAGTTATTCCCAAACATGGGGATTAATTAGAATAGCGTTTGGAAACCTTTCCTTTCATCCCAAATCAAACCAAATTAAATCCCTCTTCCTTCTCCCTAGGCCGGCCATCCTCCATCCCCTCCACTACAAATCCGAGAGAAATTTCTTTCTCTCTCCCAAGGGTTTTAGGGTTGGTCTTAATCTCCAACTATATAACCTTCTCCTAACCCATGAATAGCCGATCCAGAGCTTGACTACAGGTTCGCGTACGACGAGCAAGGATACGTTAATATCCTTCCCCCTTCTTCGACTTCAACCCGGAGATCGATCATTCCATTGAAGAGTACATGGACCGCATCATCTTCACGCTATAGGAGGCTATCGACGAGCAACTTGTCGGTGCTCAATGCAAGTCGTCTCCGAACCTCCCGAGGGTGAGCCTCTTCCCCTCTTCATTTGTTTTCGTTATTCACTAACTTTATGGCGATGACAAGTCACGAAGAGCCGTGCTTCACCTAATGCCAAAGCCTAGTAAACGTAGGATTGAGTGTGTTTTCTTTGCTTCTAATCTTATTGTTAGATTAGGGATGTTGTTGAAATCCACTTACTTGGCATGTTGTTAAATTTCTAAGTTATTTTGATTCTCCAAATTTTTAGCAAGTGGCTTGGCCTAAGCATAGGCACCATTCTCTTGTTTTATTTTATCGTTTTAATTGCTAATGGTTTAATCTTTATTGTTCTAATCAAGGAATCGTGCAAAATTTTTATTTCATCCATTTAAAAGCACTTAGTTCTACATCAAATAGGGTTATTGGCACCTACAAGAAACTGAGGCTATCGGCACCTACAATTGTAAATAAGAAGTAACGAAACAACATGCAATAATAGCAAATTATGAATCCAAAGAAAATTCTCTAAATGCTACTGACGATTGACTTAACGTTAAAGCACGAGGTAACTGCATAGAATAAACAGTACAAGAATAACATAATAAACTTATAAGCAAGATACATACCTCAGAAATCCAGTAATACGAGTCAACGGAGCATGGTAAGGAAATGGCCTAGAAAGAGGTAGGCAACTATCAATTCAATTGCCTCTTCTTCAAGAAAAGAAGAAAACAGGTGTGAAAAATCCAGCGTTTTGCTAGCCTTCAAAATAAGGTGAAAAAGATTAAAAGAACTAGAAAACTAACATTGTTGATGGATGATGACCACGAAAATATGGAACAAGATTTTACCCAAATAAAACTTTAAGGGAGAATTTTTCTTCAGTGTACTTAAAATCCTTACCTGACTACAGATCCATATGTTGGGTACCGACCATTCAGACCATTAATCATACTGGCATGCTGGCTGCATAAGAACAACTCGTCTATATATCTTTTACCTTTTATACTATCATTTCCTGCTGCGGGTGAAGTGAACAACAAGGTGATCCAAGTACATGATATTAAATATTAAAAATAAAGATTATTCTTAAGAATTTTGTACCTTGGTTTCTCAACAAGAGCAAGCTTCTCTCATGAAGGATTTTAAGACTAAAAGCATACCCTTCCATGAGGACATTCACCTCATCCTCCGTTGCACTGCAAAGCATGCCCCATCGATCTTGAAAACTGCAATTATAATGTGAATGATATCAAAGTGCAACAAATACCAAAATACATCTACAAGCAATCATTTTCTGAACAATATGTTAAACATTCAGACAAACTGGATTCCCCTTTACTACCTCTCACAAATTTTTAGCAGGAAAGCAACTTTAGTCTTCTCAATGACCTTTGCATCCAAAGGCCAGCTTCCAGATCCTTCTAACTACATGATCATTCAAGCCATCAGGAAACTAATGCATTAAAAATAACATGTGAAAGACGAAAGTCCTAATTAAGCAAGACAAGAGGCTACATATGAATGTCATGGGAATTAAAAAAAAAGTTCAGGAGCTTGGAGGAACCGCAAAAAAGGATCAGAAATAAAGAAGATGGATATTCATTGAAATGGTAACAATAATTATTTGGATAATTAAAAAAATTAAAATTGCAGTTCATAGATTATCTGGTGACTTTGAACATGAAATAGGTGAACTTTCTAAACTAGTTTGTAATAATGGAGGCTTCCAAAAGAGCAACAATCCATTAAGAAAATATAAGAATATCAATTACCTGAATCTGATAGGAAATACTTGATTTCAAGTATTTCCTAACCACTTTCGACGCAAGAAACAGTGAGAACCTGCTGTCCACAGCAGGAATTGGCACAAAACAGTGGAAAAAAATAACAAATCTGAGAGAAATAGTGGAGAAAAAGCTTGTATTTTACTAGTAGATGCAAGGAAAATAGCAAAGATACAAGGATCCTCTATTCGAGAGGAGGATCGCACTCTCCCAATCTCTAGAATTCGATCTAGAGCCTAGCCACCAAAGAAGAACAAGAAAAACTTCAAGCAAATTCAACATAACCCTAATCTATCCTTTTCTCCCTACTTAATGCATACAATTCAAAAATAACATAAAAGGACTTAATTGCCCTTGCTTTCACTCCTTTTGGCTCCAAGATTCAATTTGAAAAATAAGTGGACCCCACCTATTCCTTCCCTACTGTTTCCGCCGGCTCCCTGGCTGGTTCCGCCTGTTTTCTTCTCCCGTAAACAAATAGAGCCGGTCCTCTCTGGACCGGCTGGACCGGTCCTCTCTGGACCGGTCTAACATTACCGCCCTCCCAAAGAACCACCTTGTCCTCAAGGTGGAAGTCAGGAAACTGTCGCTTCATCCGCTCGTATGGCTCCCACGTGGCCTCGTAGTCAGGGAGGTTCTTCCATTTGATCAGGACTTCTGTGACTCCATTTGCTTTGTGACGAACCTCCATGAGCTCCAAAGGTTCCAAGACAATTTCCATTTCATCTGTTAATGTCCCGGGTAACTTAGAACTGGTAGCATAATCTCCAATGGCTCTCCTTACCTGGGATACATGGAAAACCGGATTGATCGTCGCTGTCGGTGGTAACTTTAGACGATATGCCACGGCTCCAATTTTCTCCAGTACTTCATAAGGACCGAAGTACCTTGGAGCGAGTTTCTCATTCCTCCGGTTGGCGATCGATTTCTGTCGATATGGGCGGAGTTTCAAAAATACCTTCTCGCCCACCTCAAACTGAATATCCTTCCGATGCCCATCAGCTTGTTTCATAATCTGTTGAGCCCTCAACATATGTCTTTTTAACTCTTCCAGTGTCTTGTCCCTCTCCTCCAAATACTCTTCTACTGAAGACACGGGTGTGCTGCTACTCCCAAAAATGTATCAAGTGGGGCGGATCCCTTCCGTACAACACCTTAAATTGGGTCATCTGAGAGGCTGAATGAAAAGAGGTGTTGTACCAGTACTCGGCCCATGATAGCCATTTAGCCCATAGCTTAGGTGTTTCTGATGCGAAGCATCTCAGATAAGTTTCCAAGCTCTGATTGACTACTTCTGTTTGGCCATCCGTCTGTGGAAGGTAAGCTGTACTCCTTTTTAGCAACGTCCTCTGCAGTCTGAACAATTCTTTCCAGAAATGGCTGAGGAACACTTTATCTCTGTCTGATACTATCGCCTCTAGCACTCCATGTAGTCTGACTATCTCCCTGATAAAGACTGACACTAATGTCACCGCCGTGTATGGATGGCGTAAAGGAATAAAGTGAGCATATTTGCTCAATCTATCTACTACCACCAAAATCACAGTGAATCCTTCCGAGCGGGGTAGCCCATCAATGAAGTCCATAAATATCTCCTCCCAGACTCGTCCTGATAATGCCAATGGCTGCAGTAACCCCCCTGGTGACATAGCTAGATACTTATTTCTTTGACACACCTCGCACCTGGATACCATATCCTCCACATCTTTATGCATACATTTCCAGTACAGCTCCGCAGCTAGTCTCATGTAGGTCTTTAGTACTCCTGAATGACCTCTCACTGCTGTTCCATGGAACTCCTGGAGCAGTTGTGGGATGTGTACTGACGTTCTGGGTAACACAAATCTCCCATGGTACAACAATCTCTCCCCCTCCAACGCGTATCCTGAATGGCTGCCCTCTTCCTTCAGTAAGTCAGCTCTGATCTTGCTTAGTGCCTCGTCCTTGGCACTCTCCTGCTTTATGGTTTTCCAATCTAGCATCATTGGGACTGATACAGCCACTGTCTGCAGCTCCCCCATGCATCTGGACAAGGCATCTGCTGCCTTATTTTCTACCCCTGGCCTGTACTGGATCTCAAAATCATATCCGAGCAGTTTAGATAGCCACCTCTGATGCTCCTCTGTCACCATGTGTTGCTCCAGCAAATATTTCAGGCTCCGTTGGTCGGTCCGGACGATTAAATGTCTTCCAAGTAAGTAGGGACGCCACTTTTGGATGGCCAAGACAATTGTCATCAACTCCCTCTCATAGACAGATTTCAGCCGAGCTCTGGCAGTCAACACCTGGCTGAAATATGCAATGGGCTTGTGACTCTGCATCAATACTGCTCCCAGCTCGTATCCTGATGCATCTGTCTTCACTATAAAGGCCTGAGTAAAATCCGATAAAGCTAAGACCAAAACTGTGGTCATAGCTTTCTTCAACTGCTCAAATGCTGTCGTTGCTGCCTCCCCCCATAAGAATCCATCTTTCTTCAACTGCTCAGTGAGTGGCCAAGCTATAGTGCTATATCCCTTCACAAATCTTCTGTAGTACCCTGTAAGCCCTAGGAATCCCCTCAGCTCCTTTAAATTTTTGGGCAGTTGCCACTTAAGCATTGCCTCAATCTTGGACTGATCTGCTGCTACCCCTTCCTTAGATACCACATGACCCAAGTACTCCACACTGGCTTGTGCGAAGCAGCACTTCTTCAAGTTAGCCCTCAGCTGGTGCTCCTGGAGAACTTCTAACACCTTCAAGTGCCCCCAGTGCTCTTCCTCTGTTCTGCTATACACTAAGATGTCATCGAAGAATACCAAAACAAATCGCCTCAGATACTGTTTGAAAATCGTATTCATGAGTGCCTGGAAAGTGGCTGGAGCATTGGTGAGGCCAAAGGGCATCGCCAGAAACTCATAGTGGCCCTCATGAGTTCTAAAAGCGGTCTTGGGCACATCTTCTTTCTTCATTCGAATCTGATGGTATCCAGCTTTCAGGTCGATCTTGCTGAAAATCACCGTTCCACTCAATTCATCCAACAATTCGTCAATCACTGGTATGGAAAACTTATCAGGTACCGTTTCCTTGTTGAGTGCGCGATAGTCTACACAAAACCGCCAACTGCCATCCTTCTTCTTTACCAATAAAACAGGACTAGAGAACGGGCTGGTGTTGGGCCTGATGATCCCTGCTTCCAGTATTTCTCTGATCAACTTTTCTATTTCATCCTTCTGAAACTGAGGGTAACAGTAAGGTCGCACGCTGACCGGCGACACTCCCTCTCTTAATGTGATGGCGTGCTCCTGCTCCCTGGGTGGTGGCAACCCTAGAGGGGGTTGAAAAACCTCCTCAAACTCCTGGATCAAGGGCTGCACAGAGAGGGGTATGTCTCCCCCATCCTCCACACTCACTCCCTCTAGTCGGTGTAATTCCACCAAGTAGCCTTCCCCCTCCTCCTGAATTGATTTGATTAGGGATTTAAGAGAAACGCCTACCTTGGTCGGTCTTGCATCCCCTTGAATCACTATTTTCCTTCCACCCCCTTCACCAACTCCATCCGTAGTATGCCCCAATTGATTTTGGTTTCCCCCAAAGTTTGCATCCACTTCATCCCTTGGATGACATCCGTACTCCCCAGCTCCAGGGGAAGGAAGTCTTCCTTCACTTGTATGCCTTGAATTTTCATCACCACTCCTTTGCAGATTCCTCTTCCCATTTCTACCTTCCCAGTACCCATCATCACCCCATAGCCTCCAGTATCCACTAACTTCATCCCCAGCAGCTCCACAATCTGGGTGAAAATGAAATTGTGGGTTGCCCCACTATCAATCAACACCACGACTCCACGGTCAGCTATCTCTCCCTTCACCTTCATAGTGTGACTCGGAGTGAATCTCACTACAGAGTTGAGAGAGACCTCAGCCTTTAACCCCTTCATAAAATTTCCCTCCAGCACCGACTCGGACAAGCGCTCCACCCTGCTGGCCAAATGCTCAAACCTCTCTCGATAGTCTGCCACAGACCCCTCCTGTACTAGGGCAAAGAACTGTTCGTAGAAGTCTTCTCCCCGATCGGTTTGGAAACGCTCTAACAAACTGTCCTTGAATTCTCCCCAGCTCCGGATAGGTCTCATCTGATCTCTCCACTAGTACCAAGAGAGTGCCTTCCCTTCCAGACACAAACCTGCTGCCGATAACTTTTCCTCCTCCGTCAATCCGTTAGCAGCAAAGTACCTCTCCACTTTGTAAACCCACCCATAAGCATCCTCCCCTTCAAAAATGGGCATATTCAATTTCCTTACCTTCTGATTCCCGCCATTCCCCCTTAAACCTCCATAGTTTCCCCTCTCCCATGTGCCTGGACCCCCCCATGTCTCTCGATCTTCCCTTGCTCTGCCCTGCCCCTTCAAAATCCCCTCTCCGATCTTCAAACACCGCTTCCCGGCGCCCATGAGAACCCGATACTCCCAACCAGCACCTCTTGGTTCCATGCCTCCGTAGCCTTGCCTTTCCCCATATCTTCCTCCTCTCTCCTCCCTTTGGAAGGGCTCCAAATGAGGCCTTCCCCTACTTCCTTCCACGATTTCCACCTCCTCTTCCTCCCGATGGATTTCAGAGTTGGTGTTCTTCGTCGCTGACCCTTTTGCATCAGATTCCGCCGATTGGGTTTGAAACTCCAACATCTTCTTCATCATTTCTCGTAGATCGGCCACTTGCCCCTCCATGAAAGACATTCGTTCCTCCACGGTCTCCTTGATTTGATTTATTTCCCCTTCAATTCGCTCCTCCAAAGCGTCCACCTTCTTAGCCGCCATCCCTTACGGCTTGAAAATTTGGTGACAATCTCTAGATCTGAAAAAAAAATTCAGCAATTTCCTCTTCGCCGGCACAAATTTCAGCCTACGAAATTTGTCAAAAACAGCCCACGATTGGTCCCAAGACTTGCTCTGATACCAATTTGATAGGAATTTCCTAACCACTTTCGACGTAAGAAACAGTGAGAACCTGTTGTCCACAGCAGGAATTGGCACAAAACAGTGGAAAAAATAGCAAATATGAGAGAAATAGTAAAGAAAAAGCTTGTATTTTACTAGTAGATGCAAGGAAAATAGCAAAGATACAAGGATCCTCTATTCGAGAGGAGGATCGCACTCTCCCAATCTCTAGAATTTGATCTAGAGCCTAGCCACCAAAGAAGAACAAGAAAAACTTCAAACAAATTCAACATAACCCTAATCTATCCTTTTTTTCCCTAGTTAATGCATACAATTCAAAAATAACATAAAAGGACTTAATTGCCCTTGCTTCTACTCCTTTTGGCTCCTAGATTCAATTTGAAAAACAAGTGGACCCCACCTATTCCTTCCCTGCTGTTTCCGCCGGCTCCCTGACTGGTTCCGCCTATTTTCTTCTCCCGTAAACAACTAGAGCCGGTCCTCTCTGGACCGGCTGGACCGGTCCTTACTGGACCAGTCTAATAGAATCATAATTGTAAGTGGTTTGATACACGTAGTAGTACATTTTGGTATATTCTTAGCACTGCCCTTCTCATAAACAAGAGGATGAGGTTCAGGAGGAAACACAGCCGTATGCCTGAAAGCTGCACATGAACTGCTCATCAAATGCACTCTAAGAAAATTAAATATAAGTACATGAAATACAAAAAAAATTGAAAATTCAAGAAATGCATCGCATTGTCATTATAAGGCTTATCTTAAACTACTAAATATCATATTTATGAAAACTAATTCTTCATTCACCCTGGTTGAGTGTTGCATGACAACATATTACACATTTTGTGCACGTCCCTTTCAACAACTTCACCCTAGTTACCTCAACAGTATCCCTTTTACTTCTTACTCTCTTCAACAATATCTGATGGATGTATTTTCTACCATTAGTAGTCAAAATAACGCAAATCTATTTTTTACCACTTATATAAATGCTATTCCATTACCAACAACAACAACAACAAGATTTTATCCAACTATGAGGGGTCGGCTACATAAATCATTTTTCTTCATTGTGTTCTGTCAAGAGCCAAATTCTCATCTAAATCAAATAAAGAAATGTCATTTCTAATATTTTCTAACAAAATCTTTTTAGGTCTACCTCTACTTTTTTAATATAAGTTAAAAAGCTATTCCATTACCACTTTAATAAAATCATTCCTCTATCTAGACTTCATAGTTTGCCACATATCCATTTAAATATTCTCTTTAGCATACTATCAATGACTTCTTTTGAGTATATCCATTCAACATATAAGACTTAATTAGAATTTTAAAATTGAAAAGAACCCTAAAATCAATGTTACTAAATAGTAGGTAAAAATTATAACTAATACAATATGTCTCGTCAAAGTCTTCGAAGTAGAAGCATCTTTCTTCAAAGAGACTTCTTAGCTCGAGTTGGAATCATTAGTGCTCTAGCATAATAAAGAGCTAAAAGTAAATTTTAATGAATAATTCACATTCAATGAAGTTTAATAACATAAAATACTAAACATAATAGAAATAAAACCCATACAATTTAGCAATACAAATTCAATAGAAAATGGGCATTTACTATGATTAGAAAACAATATAAGTTTATGCTTATACCGACATCTTGAGCAATGCATATGCTTTATGGCAAGAAGAACGCAAGTCAAAACTCATCGAATCCACAGAAAAAAATTTAACAAATCAGTATTTTTCATAAGTATAATTTGAAGTTGTTTTTACAATTAATAAACAACATAAAATAGACAAACTCAGAGTTGGGTAATCACAAGGAAACTGCACAAAGATGGTCTTTGAACACTAAAAAGCAATACAATTTACAATGCGGAGGTAGAATAAGATTTTCTTTTGTAAACTTTGATAAGGAACTTGCCTGCATCTAGTGGCTGTACACTTGAGATTCTCCAAGGAATATCGTCTAAAAGACGTAGCGCTTCGACAAAGTCTCGAATGCCTCCAATAGACTTGTAGAAGACTATATAGGATCTGGCACAGGACAATTATGCTAAATATGAAAAGAAAAGGAACAACAATTCTAAAAAGGTATTACTAAACAATCCAACCTTTACAACCCAGATGAAGACTGAAATCAAGCTGATCTACTGCATATACTATATCTCCTTGTGACAGAAGGAAATGTTTAGAAATAACATATTCAGTAATTCTCTTCATGATGAGGTGTCTCTGCCATGGTGGACACTCCCATACTGTAAGAAGGCATTATAATAAGTTGAATACTCTATAGCCCAGTGTGAAAGAGGAATTAAAATTGGCTGCGCTCAAATACCTGTGCTTTCGGCAATAGTACCATCCCTAAATCGTCTCAATTCTGCCTTCACTCCCCAAAATTTTCTAAATTTAGCAGCCTAAACTATGATAAAAATATATATACTTTTAGCACTTCCAAGCAAAGGATATGTAAAAGCCAGAATTTGGTTAGCTGCAAAATAAATGTTTTTTAAAGATTAAAACAGCATAGGAAAAAGATAACCTCCTCATTGTTCTCGGCATGTGGACCAATATCAACCAAAAGAAAACACTTTTCTTCAGAGCTCAACAATAAGCCAACAAGCGTCAGCACTTCACCAAAATTTTCATAACCCTACATGGTTAATTCATCTTGATCATCCAAGTTTAGATAATCAAGACTTACTTGAAATTGGCTTAGGTAGCAGGCATACTATACCTCATTTATATTCCAATTAGACGGAGACCTCCCCCAAGTCACACGGACTAATTTAGCTCTATCGCTTAGTCCCTGCTGCAAAACGGACTGCACATCTTTTTCAACTAATCCCCAGCGTTCCTCATCCAAGCAAAATTCAGATGAATTGACTATAGCGTTTCCTTTAAAATTTATTCTGTATTAAACTTCAAATGTCAGAAAATTATTGGTTGGGAGAAAAATAAAAGATTATAAGCAGTAAATATGCTCGAAGTACAACTGCACATGAATACATGATAGCATTCCATAATCAACTTTTGGCTATGAAATTATAATCATCGCTAAAGATTGCCACAAATTTAACCTAAATTTATTGCAAAGTCAAATCAAAAAAGAATTTTTTTTGAAAAGGATTTCAAATTGCAGAGCTCATGCATTCAAGATTCTTATTCTCATTCCATAATCAACTTTTGGATATGAAATTATAATCATTGCTAAAGATTGCCACAAATTTAACCTAAATTTATTGCAAAGTCAAATCAAAAAAGAATTTTTTTGAAAAGGATTTCAAATTGCAGAGCTTATGCATTCAAGATTCTTATTTCTTACAACATTACCTTAAACAAGCATCAAATTTAGCAGCAAAGTCAGCCTTAGTCATGAAAACCTCTTCAAATCCACCACCTCTACATTTGTCAATGCAATTAACTGTCCAAGCAGCCTCTTCTTGAAGCTGACAGTTGGAAGCATAAACGTATATAAAAACAAGCAAGAAAATGAAAACTAATGAAATAAAATAGAAAAAGCGTTGCATTTGGGTATTAAAGCGGAAATAAAACTAACAGGAAATAAAGAAAAATAGAATATGCATACCTCTGCAAAAACTGTTCTAGTCAGGCGGAACAGCAAGTTCGTATGACCAGTTGCGTCATACAGAACAACAGGAAATGCTTTGAGACAATGAATCAACTCCTGAAATTATACTTTCAGAAATGCAAGAACGATTAGAACAGCTCGACTATATTACTAGTAGGAAATACTTGAATATTTCAAATAAACCTTAACAAAGATAGAGAAAAACAGCAAATGATTCACACAAAATCTGGTGGAAAACTGTTACGCGTGAACCGGCCCAGGAGGGGCCGGCTGGACCCGGTTCAGCCCGGGTCTACACCAGGCGGAGGCGGAACAGCCCAGAGGAGGGGGCGGACAAGGTGGACCCCACTTGGGGCTGATTTAATGAGGTGGGAGGGAAATTTTTGAATGCAAAGGGGTGTTTAGGTAATTTGAAGGAATCCTTTATTGTTAATTAGGAGGATTAGGAGGGAGAGGGGGGCATCTTGAATTTGAATGTAATTTGAGATCTAGGGTTTTCTTGCTTGGGCTCTTGGCGTTGCCGGAGAAGATCGGAGAGTTGTTCTTCCTCTCGAATCGAAGAACATTGTATCTTGCTTTTGCTTTGATCATCTACTAGTGGAATATAAGTCCATTAAACGTTTTTTCTCTCAGTTTTCCTACGAATTTCTACTGTTTTCATACGTTTTGGGCTGATTTCCTGTAGAAAACAGCAACTTTCTTGCTGTTTTCTTCACGTGGAGCGATAGGAATACTTGGATCTAAGTATTTCCTATCAAATTGGTATCAGAGCATCGTTCCGGGACCACCGGCGGCTGAAATTCTGAGATTTCAGCAAGTTTCTTGTCTCCGGAAGAAGTTTTTTTTGGATCCGTTAGAAGGACAATGGCCGGAAAGAAGGTGGATGTCTTGGAAGGCGAAGTCGGTCAATTAAAAACCGATTTGGAGGAAAGATTTTTTGATTTTCAAAATCAAATCACCACCAACAACGAAAGGTTGGAAGGAAAATTCACGGCCATGGAAGAGATGATGAAGAAATTACTTGAGATGAAGACTAATCCGACGGCGTCGGATGCAAGAGAGACTGTCGGCGACCATGGCGTAGGAGGAAATCCGAACCCGCCTCGGGGGAGGAGGAATCCGGCTGTGGAGATCCTTGAGGGAGACGACGACATGCCACCTCTAGAGCCACTTTCTAGAGAGGAGATGAGCCTGGGGAATGACCGTCGAGGTGCTGATTTTCAGCGTCGAGGTGCTGATTTTCAGCGTCGAGGTGCTGATTTTCAGCGTCAAGGTGTGGATTTTAAAGGCCGGAGGGGAGAATATGAGGGAAGTGCAGATTTTGGCGAAAGAAGAGGAGAATATCAGCGTCGAGGTGCTGAATTTCAGCGTCGAGGTGCTGATTCTGAAAGGGGAAGAGGGGATTATGACGATGGACTCGGATACCAACGTGGGAGGGAGGACCGGGATACTTGGGGAGCACCTCATCTTCGAGGAATGGGAGGTTATGGGGAGTACCGAGGTAACGGAAGGGATCCGAAGGTGAGGAAGTTGAAGATGCCCATCTTTGAGGGGGAAGATGGCCATGGCTGGATCTACAAGGTGGAACGGTATTTTGCAGTCAACGGATTGACAGAGGAGGAGAAACTGACAGCGGCAGGACTGTGTTTGGAAGGGAAGGCACTGGCATGGTACCAATGGCGGGACATGAGGCGACCTATTCGAAGCTGGAGGGAGTTCAAGGATTGCCTGCTAGAGCGTTTCCGAACCAGCAGCGGAGGGGATTTCTACGAGCAGTTTTTTGCACTGACACAGGAAGGGACAGTAGCAGAGTTCCGGGACCGGTTTGAGTACCTAGCTAGCAGGTTGGATCGTCTTTCTGATACAGTGCTTGAGGGGAACTTCATGAAGGGGCTCAGACCAGAAATCAGAGCCGCCGTTAGAGTGATGAGACCACATGACCTGGGGGAGGCCATGGAGTTGGCACAGTTGGTCGAGGACCAGAAGCATCTGGAGAGGGGGACTCGAGGCAGCAGCTCTGGGGGATCCCACAGGATGACGACCACGTTTTTAGCATCCAAGGGAGCTGCACCGGGGGGTACACGAGAAGTACCAAAGGAGAGGTCTGGAGGAGGAGGGCCTGGGGGAAATTTTAAAAAGCTTACTGATAAGGAGATGCAGGAGAAGAGGGCCAAGGGATTGTGCTTTAGATGTGATGAGAAGTACATGCCGGGACATAGGTGCAAGGACCGGACTCTTCAGGTTCTCCTTGTTTGCGAAGACGAGGAAGACGAAGAGGAAGGTGGGAGCAGGTCAGAAGTGGAGGAGGAGGAGAAGTTGCACCTGGATGTGGCAGAAGTCTCCCTGAACTCTGTAGTGGGATTCACTTCGAGTCACACTATGAAAGTGAAAGGGGTGATAGCTGACCACGAGGTGGTGGTTCTGATAGATAGTGGGGCAACCCACAATTTCATTTCCACCCGGCTTGTTGAGTTGCTTGGTATGGCACTAGTGGATACCGGTGGCTATGGGGTGATGATGGGCACGGGGAAGGTGGAAATGGGGAGAGGAGTTTGTAGAGGAGTGATGCTGACCATTCAGGAGATACAGGTGAGGGAGGATTTTCTTCCCTTAGAATTGGGAAGTACTGATGTGATTTTGGGAATGAAGTGGCTGCAGACTTTGGGGGAGACCAAGGTGAACTGGGGAGAACTGAGGATGGAACTGGTAGTGGAGGGGAGGAGAATGGTGATACAGGGAGATGTCGGCCTGTCTAGGACGGGGGTGTCTCTCAAGTCCATGATCCGAACCATCCAGGAGGTTGGGGGTGGATACTTGGTGGAGCTGCAACGATTGGAGAAAGTCAGTGTAGGTGAAGAGGGAGACATTCCTCTTAAAGTGCAACCGGTCATACAACAGTTCAGGGAGGTTTTTCAGCCTCCACAGGGTTTGCCACCTCAGAGGGAGCTGGAGCATGCCATTATTTTGAAGGAAGGGGAGACACCGATCAGCGTTCGCCCTTACCGCTACCCCCAGATCCAAAAGGATGAGATAGAAAGGCTGATCCGGGAAATGTTGGAGGCAGGGATCATAAGGCCAAGTGTAAGCCCTTTCTCTAGTCCAGTCCTCCTGGTCAAGAAGAAGGATGGGAGTTGGAGATTCTGTGTGGACTACAGGGCTCTGAATAAAGGCACTGTACCAGACAAGTTCCCAATTCCAGTGATTGATGAACTGTTGGATGAACTATTTGGAGCAGTGGTGTTTTCCAAACTAGACTTAAAATCCGGATACCACCAGATCAGAATGAAAGAGGCGGATGTTCCGAAGACAGCCTTCAGGACACATGAAGGGCATTATGAATTTCTGGTAATGCCCTTTGGTTTGACTAACGCTCCTGCTACATTTCAGTCTCTGATGAACAGGGTCTTCAGGGAGTACCTCAGGAAGTTCGTACTTGTATTCTTTGATGATATATTGGTGTACAGCAAAACTGAGGGGGAACACTTAGAACACTTGAAGGCGGTTTTGGGAGTATTGCAGGAACACCAGTTACAAGCCAACCTGAAGAAATGCAGCTTTGCCCAGACCAGTGTGGAGTACTTGGGGCACGTGGTGTCCCAAGAAGGAGTAGCAGCGGATCAGAATAAAATAGAAGCAATGCAGAAGTGGCCCATTCCTAGGAACCTAAAGGAGTTAAGGGGGTTCTTAGGGTTGACTGGATACTACAGGAGATTTGTGAAGGGATATAGTGCTATTGCATGGCCACTGACGGAGCAACTGAAGAAGGATGGATTTGCTTGGGGTGAAGCAGCAACGCAGGCATTTGAGAAACTGAAGGTAGCCATGACTACAGTCCCAGTACTAGCACTTCCTGATTTCAGCCAAGTCTTTGTGGTAGAGACCGATGCTTCAGGGTATGGGCTGGGGGCAGTGTTGATGCAGAACCACCGGCCAATAGCTTACTTCAGTCAAGTACTATCAGCCAGAGCTAGATTGAAGTCAGTATATGAGAGGGAGCTAATGGCCATCGTTTTGGCTATACAGAAATGGCGGCCGTACCTTTTGGGAAGACACTTCATTGTAAGGACTGATCAGAGAAGTTTGAAATACCTGCTAGAACAAAGAATGGTGACTGAGGAGCATCAGAGGTGGTTATCTAAACTATTAGGTTATGATTTTGAGATCCAATACAAGCCTGGTTTGGAAAATAAAGCAGCCGACGCCTTATCCAGATGTGTGGGGGAGCTTCAGGAATTAGCTTTGTCAGTTCCTTTAATGGTAGATTGGGGGTCCATCAAGGAAGAAAGTATGTTGAATGAAGAGTTGAGGAAGATCAGGGAGGATCTAGAGAAGGACAAGAGTAGTCATCCGGGCTACTGTATTGAGGGGGAGAGACTATTGTATCAGGGGAGGTTTGTGATGCCACGGACTTCCATACACATTCCCCACTTGTTGCAAGAGTTTCATGGCAGTGCAATTGGGGGACACTCAGGGGTTCAGAAGACTTACAGGAGGCTAGCATCCGAGCTCTACTGGAAGGGGATGCATAAAGATGTGGAGGAGATGGTGGCCAGGTGTGAAGTATGTCAAAGAAACAAGTACATGGCCATGGCTCCGGGAGGCTTACTACAACCATTGACACTTCC
Organism: Dendrobium nobile; assembly: GCA_022539455.1. NCBI lineage: Eukaryota > Viridiplantae > Streptophyta > Magnoliopsida > Asparagales > Orchidaceae > Dendrobium > Dendrobium nobile. Next base: position 94,203,625 of record CM039735.1, on the reverse strand, counting down.
AAACAGAGTTTGGGAGGAAGTATCCATGGATTTCATTGATGGCCTACCAAGATCGGAGGGGTTCACAGTCATTATGGTGGTGGTTGACAGGCTTAGTAAATATGCACATTTTGTCCTCCTAAGACACCCTTACACCGCAGTGTCAGTTGCTGCAGCTTTTATCAGGGAGGTGGTGAGACTACATGGGGTGCCTGAATCGATTGTGTCTGATCGAGACAAAGTGTTCCTCAGCCAGTTCTGGAGGGAGCTGTTCAGGATGCAGGGCACAGTTCTAAAGAGAAGTACAGCCTATCACCCACAGACAGATGGACAAACGGAGGTGGTAAATCGAAGCTTGGAGACCTATTTGAGGTGCTTTGTCTCCGAAACCCCACGATTGTGGGCAAAATGGCTGCCATGGGCTGAGTATTGGTACAATACCTCATTCCATTCCGCTTCCCAGATGACCCCATTCAAGGTACTATATGGGAGGGACCCGCCGCACCTAGTGCACTATGGAAGAGAAAGCACACCAGTATCGTCTGTGGAGCAGTACCTAGAGGAACGAGACAAGATACTGGAAGAACTAAAGAAACATCTACTACGGGCACAACAAATCATGAAAAAACAGGCGGACTCACACAGGAGAGACATGCAGTTTGAAGTGGGGGAGAAGGTGTTCCTAAAACTACGACCCTACAGGCAGAGGACAGTGTCTAGAAGGCAGAACGAGAAATTGGCACCGAGGTACTTTGGCCCTTATGAAGTGGTGGATAGGATTGGAGCAGTGGCATACAGATTGAAGTTACCCCCCTCAGCCACTATACATCCAGTGTTCCATGTGTCTCAGCTGAGGAGAGCCATTGGGGAGCATGCAGTGAGTGCAGAACTACCAGCTACTATGACGGAGGATTTAGAAGTGGTCTTAGAACCCCTAGAGCTTGCAGGAGTCCGACCAGATAAAATGGGCAACAAAGAAGTGCTGATCAAATGGAAAGGCCTCCCCGATTTCGACGCTACATGGGAGCCTTTTAAAAAAGTGAGGGAGCAATTTCCTTCTTTTCACCTTGAGGACAAGGTGAGTTTTTGGGAGGGGAGTAATGTTACGCGTGAACCGGCCCAGGAGGGGCCGGCTGGACCCGGTTCAGCCCGGGTCTACACCAGGCGGAGGCGGAACAGCCCAGAGGAGGGGGCGGACAAGGTGGACCCCACTTGGGGCTGATTTAATGAGGTGGGAGGGAAATTTTTGAATGCAAAGGGGTGTTTAGGTAATTTGAAGGAATCCTTTATTGTTAATTAGGAGGATTAGGAGGGAGAGGGGGGCATCTTGAATTTGAATGTAATTTGAGATCTAGGGTTTTCTTGCTTGGGCTCTTGGCGTTGCCGGAGAAGATCGGAGAGTTGTTCTTCCTCTCGAATCGAAGAACATTGTATCTTGCTTTTGCTTTGATCATCTACTAGTGGAATATAAGTCCATTAAACGTTTTTTCTCTCAGTTTTCCTACGAATTTCTACTGTTTTCATACGTTTTGGGCTGATTTCCTGTAGAAAACAGCAACTTTCTTGCTGTTTTCTTCACGTGGAGCGATAGGAATACTTGGATCTAAGTATTTCCTATCAAAAACTCTCCAAACAGTAATTTAATTGCAAAAGAGAGAACTAACGGAAACAACGAAAGCAAATATACAATTGAACCTCAATTCGAGAGGAGGATCGTTCTCTCCCAATCTCTAGATGAATCTAGAGCACAAGACACCAAGAAAAAACTCTTATAATAACACAATAATCAAAACATAACCCTAACCCTAATTCTCTCATCGTACTTAAAGCATACAAATAATTAATCAAGCCAAATGACTAAGGAGTCCTTCCTTTCCCTCCAAAGAGTTTGAATTTGAAGTTTTAGTCAACCCCACTCCTCTCTCTCTCTCTCTCTCTCTCTCTCTCTCTCTCTCTCTCTCTCTCTCTCTCTCTCTCTCTCTCTCTCTCTCTCTTCGCTGCCGCCCCTCCTAGAATAAACATGAACCCCCCAAGGGACCGGTCTAACAATTAAATTTCTGCATTGTAAACATGCAAGCAGGATTAAACGAATGTAGCATTTCAACACATTCAAGGCAAAGTTCAGAACTCTATTCATAGCCAAAAGTTTGGGCAATTAAACTAGTAATACTCAAATCTTATAACTTCATAAAACAAACACAAATTTCTTTGCAATACAATTTTCAAATTTCATTCTTAATGCTTTACTTCTATTACAAAAATACTTAAGTTAGGCAGTTAATTTAAACAGTTGTGTAAATTTTTAATGTGAAGAAAATTTTGGTTATGATACATATATTCCATAAGTGTTAAGATTTATAAAAAAGTTAACTCAGGCGTCAAAATCTACAAGGAATGTATTTTTTTTTGCTTTAAATAAATATATTATGCTACACATAATAAAAATAAAGGTGGCTGACTTCATTGAACAGCTTGGACTGACTTGATGGCCGAAGCGAGAGGCCCTTTGTCCACAAATTTGAAGCTGCAAGAAAAATACGTATGCAGCAGTGCAACGTTAAGAGTTATGAACTATAAAACTAACAGAGGACAGCCGTTAGGTCTCAAGGGGGGAGTCAAAATTGTCTAGCATGCTCAAAATAATAACAGCTTATTCACGCTAAGTGAAAAAAGGGGGTTTTGATCATATAACATCATTGAAGAATGGAAGCTAAAATAAGAAGGCCAGTAATTTAATCATTAATTCATTAGGAACAATAGCATGATGAAAGGACCTAGCTCCTAGAAACTATTGTAGTGTTCCACAGCAAAAAAAAAGCTTAGCTTAACAATTTTTTGTTAAAAAAAATTAGCAGATTCAAGCTACTTTCAGTCAAATCATTAGCTTAAAGGACCTTAAAATAGAAGGAAATATTTAAAAAGCCAAAGAAAAATCTTACGGAAGATTAAACCATTATTTCCTTCTAAACACTGAACAATAACCATTAACAAAATAATTAAGTAAGCTAGCAAATACCTTTGATAATATGGATAATCTTTTTGTGTAACATAGACACTGAGGATAACAACAAAGAGCAATTGATGAAAAACATAGTTCTACATCAACATGCATAGAAAGGTGACAAAGGTCTTGAAATATTCATAATATTATTTGAACTGAAATCCCACTAAGTTGTGGGTTGATTATAAATCTATCCATTGATCTCAGCTTTTTCAACATTTTTTAATTTCCTTTCTCGTCCTAACATAGTAACATCCAAACATAGTTTGACGGATCTTGCAGAAACTTTTGTATGGCTATATCACAGCTACTGTTTGTACTTGATCCTCTTGCAAATAGCTCCTTCAAATAGCTTAGCAGACTTCCAAGGTCTTTTGATCACCTCTAGTTGTTGGGTTCATTGGTCTAATGGTCTTTTATTGTGATTTCCATGCAGTTTGTTTCCTTCCTAGGTGAGAAGCGCTTAAAAAGATTATATGCAAAGGAGACTACAGGTTTTAAGGCAACTTTATCGATATATGGACACTGTGCATTACTTCATGCTATTTTTTGAAAGCCAATGAGAAGATAAGAGAAATTCCACTTTGTCACCAAATCTCCTAGCAAAGGAGCAACCAATGTCCCATTGTCCCTTGATTCTCCCCATCCTCCTTGCAACAATTTGGAAGCCACAATAGCCCCATAACCCTATTTGTTTTCCTCTTAAGAAATCACTTGTTTGAACCCTCAATCTAAATAGCACACTTTTTGAATCGCACCCTCCAATGGTTTAAAGATAATTACCAAAATGCGCTTTACAATTTGATAGAATTCCACAGTTAAATCAGATTTCCCATCTTTTCTAGATCGTTTAAGCATATTTTTAGAGCTAGGTTAGATGTGCAAGGACCATGTTAAGTTTGAAACATATTGTAAATTATCTAAGAACTCAAGCTTTGTAATATCAAAACAAAATACACAAATAATAGTGCCAAAAGATTTTTAAATCAATCATAATCAACTCATTTGCGACTAAATTTATTGTCCATGAATAGTTGGCATATGGCTATGATGATGATGAACTGTAATCATTAGAAAAGATAAACTTACTAGACATAGAACCAAAATTTTAAAACATGTTTTACCAAGTTAAAGGGAAGGTCATAAGTTTCTCACAATCCCTAACAATGACAAATGATAATTTTAGAACAAACCGAATAGGATTAAAACTGATGGTGAGATTAAATTAAAAAAAGGTTTACCAGTTACAGACAATAATTCTAAATATTTATTCCTAGTTACAGAATACTATTAAGTTCCTGACAAAGATAAAAAATTCAACAAGAAACTAAACTAAAACAGAATAAAAGAAACCATAAGAAAATTGTGACACTAAGAAAGCGATCATACATATAAACTTCAAGGTGACACGTGTGGGCTCCGAAAATTCGGCCCCGGCCTCCCCGCCGCGCGATTTCTTTTTATTTCGGCGAGGGAGTTTTAACGAAATAAGTTCCGAGGTAAATTTTGGAAGGCAGATGGGTTTGTAGATAAGACACTACCCAGAGATTTCGCCCTCATTTTGTGAGGACTTTATGATCTGAGTTCTGGTTTCCTATAGGCGCAAGCTATGATGCACGGACACGGACACGGCGATACGGACACGACACGACACGGACACGGGACACGGCTTTTTTTAAAATATAGGACACGGGTACAGCACGGACACGGCAATACATTTTTTTATATAATGTATATATATTAATGTAATATCATATTAAAAATGACAAACAATAATAAATGAATGACATGATAACTTGTCTAGCTTATAATATAAAATATTTAGTACAAAATATCTTGTACAACCACAAAAATAGAAGCAAATAATCACTTACTACAACATCAAGCATTCAAGCTTCAACTATTAGGATTGGCTTTAGAGGTTTGTTTTTTGCCTTCAATATCATCATCATTGAATATCACTACTTTCAACTCTGATTGAACAAGAGAAAAATTTGTAATTGTGTAAAAAGAGAGGAGATAAAAATACCTTTACTGCCAAAGAGAAATGAAAATGATTATATTTGATGAACGGGTATTAAATGCAGACGTTGATTTGGTGTTATGGATATGAAATAAGAAATTTAGTTTAAATCTCGCCAAATATAAGAAATTATATTTTTTTAAATTATAAAATATTTAAGATACGCGTGTCGGACATGCGTGTCCAATTTTTTTTTAATATTTTTTTAATCGGACACGTTTTCGGCGTGTCCGACACGTGTCGGAGGAGTGTCGGACGAGTGTCGTGTCGGACACGGTGTCTGACACTGCACGCCTCTTTAAGGAGAAGTGTTGGTGCATCATAGGGCGCAAGCCCCTATAGTTAATTACCCCTCTCAATCATGAGAGAGAACTTTCGATTAAGGCTAGTCATCAATCAGATTCGTATAGAAATACGTGTTATCTGGCATATAGTAGCAGCATGGGTATTGAGATTGAGAATCGAATTTGGATTTATGAATTTGGGAAGTTTGGATATTTGGAAAGATTTAGTATTTAAAATAGAAATTTCACCATCTAGCACTTAAAACGGATGGTGGGGGAATGGATGATGGGCCCGATCAAGATCCCATGGTTCCGTCGTCCCGGGCCATCGTGGTCCCTGGTCTACTTAGTCAGAGGAGGTAGTCGATCCAACCTGACAGAAGGATCCTTGTCGGCAGCCATGGGTTGCTTCGTCCAAGGGGACCTTGTAGACCGGGGTTGAATGTTTGTCTAAGGGGACAAATTTAAATCCACCTTAGCTTACAGAGGGCTTTGTGCCCTATCGATCATATCCTATTGATTCATATCTCAAGGATTTAACGCCATTAAGGAGCGTATTGGCTCTGGCCATAACCGCTATCTGTGGTGCCATTTGGCGGCAAAACCACTCGGTTCAGAGGGCCCCGTGTCATAACCGTTTACCTGCAGTGCCATTTGGCGGCGAAATTGCCGGTTAGAGGACACGTACCACGTACTTACTAGCAAGAGATTGTTTGAGAATGGATCATAGTGATATTTTCAACTAGGCATTTGGCTCTTTGTTAGCTGAAGTAGTTTTAAATTTGTCCACCTCGGCAAGCTGTTGCGGAGGGTGGATGGATTTTGCTTTAAGCGTTTCATGGTTGAATTTCAAATTTTAAATATTTTTGAGATTTTGATGATTTTCTGGATTTTTTTTTGGATTTTGGATGAGGCCTGGAATTATTTGAAATGGACTTTTGAGAGGCATTTGAAAATATTTGGGAAATATTTGATTGGGAATCCCTCCGGTTGAGATCTGCATTCAACACGGCCATCATCGGGGTGTTATGGGTCATTTTTAAAAATATTTGCAGTTTATGGATGAACCTTGTCAACTCTGTCGAGTTGTCGACAGAGGATCGTGTTTTGTAGGCTTTGAGCCCTTATTAGTGAATTCATATTGTTGTAGGCCTTGATGGCCTAATACGAATATATTAAAACAAATATTACGGTCACCACAACCGTATATTCGTTTGTTGGTTCGAACCCTGTCGACTTCTATTGACCCGTATAGAAGGATCGGTTTCGAACCTGAATTCACTTGTCAACCCGCGCAGCATTCCTAGACGTCACGTGTGTATCAATAACACGTTCGCCGGGGCCCATGCGGGTTTTATAATTGTTTTTACCCCTTTTAGTGTACCTATGTGTATACAATTTATAGTGCACGTGCAGGGGTATTTTCAAATTATTGTAGACGCCTTCTGTCTGCTTGTACGAATGTTGCAGATCCGGTGGCGTAGCGTAGCAGCTTCTGAATAGAATCGTTCGCTGCTTCGTACAGGTAGACTATCGTGCACTACTTATTGATTTTTGTAGGCGGATCATAGTGCACTAACTAATCTCCTGCCTTGGATCGTAGATGCTTGTATTCGTTGTAGTTGTTTGGCATTTGTTCGTAGATTGTATGTAATATTCATAGCAATACAATAGAGTTGGGTTATCATAATGAAACAGCACAAAGATGGTCTTTGAACACTAAAAAGCAATACAATTTACAATGCGAAGGTAGAATAAGATTTTCATTTGTAAACTTTGGTAAGGAACATGCCTGCATCTAGTGGCTGTACACTTGAGATTCTCAAAGGAATATCGTCTAGAAGACGTAAGCGCTTTGACAAAGTCTCGAATGCCTCCAATAGGCTTGTAGAAGACGATATAGGATCTGACACAGGACAATTATGCTAAATATGAAAAGAAAGAGAAAAACAATTCTAAAAAGGCATTACTAAACAATCTAACCTTTACCACCCAGATGAATACTGAAATCAAGCTGATCTACTGCATATACTATATCTCCTTGTGACTGAAGAAAATGTTTAGAAATAACATATTCAGTAATTCTCTTCATGATGAGGCGTCTCTGCCACGGTGGACACTCCCATACTGTAAGAAGGCATTATAATAAGTTGAATACTCTATAGCCCAGTGTGAAAGAGGAATTAAAATTGGTTGCGCTCAAATACCTGTGCTTTCGGCAATAGTACCATCCCTAAATCGTCTCAATTCTGCCTTGTCTCCCCAAAATTTTCTAAATTTAGCAGCCTAAACTATGATAAAAATATATATACTTTTAGCCCTTCCAAGCAAAGGATATGTCAAAGCCAAAATTTGGTTAGCTGCAGATAAATGATTTTTAAAGATAAAAACAGCATAGGAAAAAGATAACCTCCTCATTGTTCTCAGCATGTGGACCAATATCAACCAAACGAAAGCACTTTTCTTCAGAGCTCAACAATAAGCCAACAAGCATCGGCTCTTCACCAAAATTTTCATAACCCTACATGGTTAATGCATCTTGATCATCCAGGTTTAGATAATCAAGACTTACTTTAAATTGACTTAGGTAGCAGACATACTATACCTCATTTATATTCCAATTAGACGGAGCACTCCCCCAAGTCACACGTACTAATTTAGCTCTATCGCTTAGTCCCTGCAGCAAAACGGACTGCACATCATTTTCAACTAATCCCCAGCGTTCCTCATCCAAGCAAAATTCAGATGAATTGATTATAGCGTTTTCTTTAAAATTTATTCTGTATTAAACTTCAAATGTCAGAAAATTATTGGTTGGTAGAAAAATAAAAGATTATAAGCAGTTAATATGCTCGAAGTACAACTGCACATTAATACATGATAGCATTCCATAATCAACTCGACTGAATTCTTAGTAGTGCGAGATACATGAACATATATAATCATTGCTAAAGATTGCCACAAGTTTAACCTAAATTTATTGCAAAGTCAAATCAAAAAAGAATTTTTTTGAAAAGGATTTCAAATTGCAGAGCTCATGCATTCAAGATTCTTATTTCTTACAACATTACCTTAAACAAGCATCAAATTTAGCAGCAAAGTCAGCCTTAGTCATGAAAGCCTCTTCAAATCCACCACCTCTACATTTGTCAATGCAATTAACTGTCCAAGCAGCCTCTTCTTGAAGCTGATAGTTGGAAGCATAAACTCATATAAAAACAAGCAAGAAAATGAAAACTAATAAAATAAAATAGAAAAAGCGTTGCATTTGGGTATTAAAGCGGAAATAAAACTAACAGGAAATGAAGAAAAAATAGAATATGCATACCTCTGCAAAAGCTGTTCTAGTCAGGCTGAACAGCAAGTTCGTATGACCAGTTGCGTCATACAGAACAACAGGAAATGCTTTGAGACAATGAATCATCTCCTGAAATTATACTTTCAGAAATGCAAGAACAATTAGAACAGCTCGACTATATTACATTTCTGCATTCTAAACATGCAAGCAGGGTTAAACGAAAGTAGCATTTTAACACATTCAAGGCAAAGTTTGAAACTCTATTCATAGCCAAAAATTTTGGGCAATTACATTAGTAATGCTCAAATCTTATAACTTCATAAAACAAACACAAATTTATTTGCAACCCAATTTTCAAATTTCATTCTTAATGATTTACTTCTATTACAAAAATACTTAAGTTAGGCAGTTAATTTTAAACAGTTGTGTTAATTTTTTATGTGAAGAAAATTTTGGTTATAATACATATATTCCATAAGTGTTAAGATTTATAAAAAAGGTAACTCAGGCGTCAAAATCTACAAGGAATGTAACTTATTTTGCTTTTAAATAAATATATTATGCTACACATAATAAAAATAAAGGTGACTGACTTCATTGAACAGCTTTGACTGACTTAATGGCTGCAGCGAGAGGCCCTTTGTCCACAAATTTGAAGCTGCAAGAATAATACGTATGCATCAGTGCAAAGTTAAGAGTTATGAACTATAAAATTAACAGAGGACAGCCGTTAGGTGTCAAGGGGGGAATCAAAATGGTCTAGCATGCTCAAAACAATAACAACTTATTCATGCTAAGTCAAAAAAAAATAGGATTTTGATCATATAACATCATTGAAGAATGGAAGCTAAAATACGAAGGCCAGTAATTGAATCATTAATTCATTAGGAACAATGGCATGATGAAAGGAACTACCTCCTAGAAACTGTTGTAGTGTTCCGCAGCAAAAAAAAAAAAAGCTTAACTTAACATTTTTTTGTTAAAAAAAATTAGCAGATTCAAACTACTTTCAGTCAAATCATTAGCTTAAAGGACCTTAAAATAGAAGGAAATATTTAAAAAGCCAAAGAAAAATCCTACGGCAGATTAAATCATTATTTCATTATAAACACTAAACAATAACTATTAACAAAATAATTAAGTAAGCTAGCAAATACCTTTGATAATATGGATAATCTTTTTGTGCAACATAGACACTGAGGATAACAACAAAGAGAAATTGATGAAAAACATAGTGGTACAGCAACATGCATAGAAAGGTGACAAAGTTCTTGAAATATTCATAATATTATATGAACTGAAATCCCACTAAGTTGTGAGTTGATTATAAATCTATAGCCATTGATCTCAGCTTTTTTCAACATTTTTTAATTTCCTTTCTCATCCTAACATCCAAACATAGTCTGACGGATCTTGCAGAAACTTTTGTATGGCTATATCACAGCTACTGCTTGTACTTGATCCTCTTGCAAATAGCTCCTTCAAATAGCTTAGCAGTTAGCAGGCTTCCAAGGTCTTTTGATCACCTCTAGTTGTTGGGTTCGTTGGTCTAATGGTTTTTTATTGTGATTTCCATGCAGTTTGTTTCCTTCCTAGTTGAGAAGTACTTAAAAAGATCATATGCAAAGGAGACTACAGGTTTTAAGGCAACTTTATCGATATATGGACGCTGTGCATTACTTCATGCTATTTTTTGAAAGCCAATGAGAAGATAAGAGAAATTCCACTTTGTCACCAAATCTCCTAGCAAAGAAGCAACCAATGTCCCTTGATTCTCCCCATTCTCCTTGGCCCTTGCAACATTTGGAAGTCACAATAGCTCCATCACTCTTTTAGTTTTCCTATTAAGAAATCACATGTTTGAACCCTCAATCTAAATAGCTCACTTTTTGAGTCAAACCCTCCAATGGTTTAAAGTTAATTACCAAAATGCCCTTTTACAAATTGATACAATTCCACAGTTAAACCAGATTTCCCATCTTTTCTAGATCGTACATATAAACTTAAAAATTAAACAAGAAACTAAACTAAAACAGAATAAAAGAAACCATAATTAAATAAAAACCATAAAAAAATTGTGACACTAAGAAAGTGATCATACATATAAACTTCAAGGTGACACGAAATATCTGCATGACCTTCATTGACCTGTTGATTTGATTTCCTCCAGGCCCAGCTGCTAGGTAGGAAAGGATGATGGATATCAAGTACCCATTTAAGCAATCATGTGTATAAATTGAAGTTCTGTTCCGAGCCCAGACCTGAATCATGAAGAAGAATATTTTCAAATATTTAATTATATAACAGTGTCCAAATCAACTGCAATTAACAAAAAATAAAAATAAAAAGCAGGGCAGTTATATCAAAGAAACTGAATCTTTGAATACATGGTATAGTTTGATAAGATTTATTAAATAGATATAAATGATGACTTCAGAAGAATCAGTTCAAAATATATGATGAAGGTGTTCGAAGGTCCTACTTTAAGCAGAAGTAAAGCATCTCTCAATGTCTTCCATTCGTTGAAAGTGTTCTTCACAAAGTCCACATTTTCCTCCATAAACATGTCCTCTAATATGCTGCTGTTGTAGTATGGAGTAGCTCTAGAAGTGTCACCTTACACAAGCGAAGCGTAGTTATAGAAAAGTAGAAAAAAAAAAAACTATTAAACCAAATTAAAGTTTAAGCCTTATGATACAACTCTAGAAGCCCAGGCATGGAGAATAATTATGTTGAAAATTTCAAATGACAATAAACTGCTTCAAGTTCGAAGCTTTCATACCTTGATTAAATGCACGAACATTATTTCGTGAAATGCTCAACCTTGAGGCATTGAATACAGATGAAGCAGTAGGTATTATCCTTATGAAAAACTCAGAGAGCTCAGCATTTTTTATAACTGTACAGCCAATTGAAATGCAGTAAGTTCACAACCGAGAATCATAAGTTGATGGTTTGCAATAAGACATGATAAGGCAGCACCATATACAATGATAAAATGAGAGAAATTCGACAAACGCAACTAATAGCAGTAATAGTTAAGGAAACGAGAAAGATGTAAATGAACCTGGATAGAAATGAATAACGGGCTTCCTGGCCTCATTCCGGAAAGTCCGCCATTCCATCTTTCGAAATAAAGTTAACGACTTCAAACTCTTTTCAATCACACACAGATAAAGACACCTTTTAGCATGATATATGTGGTTCATATAGTCCTTCTCATGGAAACACTCCTGAAATTCAAGAAAAAAAAAAGTTTAAAAGAATTCTCCGTGAAGAAGAAAGGTAAGAAGATAAATAAAAAACGACAGACAATGACCTTGGGCATACGGATTAATAGGTCGACGTTTATATCAGGCTAGAGATCTTGGTTCTTGAATAGAACCGAGAGATCTTGAGAGGCCTCAGGAAGATGACGAAGGAAAGTGAAAAACTTAAGACAGCTTTATTCAATTCATGTCCCGTCACTGTTACAGGTGTCTTGCTTTTATAGGAGAACGTAATGCTAGTGGTGTGTGTTATTACAAGTGTGCCATTGAGTACAGTTAAGTTATTTGTCATCTAATATCCCCCCGCAAACTAATGGGTATGGAATTACCGTTAGTTTGGTTCTAAGTTCCTGAAACCTTGGTGTGGACAATGATTTGGTGAGGATATCAGCAACTTGATCGACGGTGCTAATAGGAAGTAGACGAATGTTGTTGTTTGTGATTTGATCGCGAACAAATCGTTGGTCAATCTCTATGTGTTTCGTTCTTGCGTGAAACACCGGATTGTTTGCAAGCGCTATAGCAGATGTGTTATCACAAAAAAGGTCTGTAGGCTGATCGGAAGCAATGCCGAAATCGGTGAGAACTCTTTTGAGCCAGATAATGTCCGCCGTGAGAGCGGCGAGTGATCTATATTCTGATTCCGTAGATGAGCGGGCGACTGTATGTTGCTTCTTCACCGTCCAAGATATGAGGTTGTCGCCTAAAAATGAACAGAAACCGGATGTGGATTTTCTTGATGTTGGATCTCCCGCCCAGTCCGCATCTGAAAATGAACGAAGAACTAAATTACTTTTTGTAATGGGTAAACCATAGTTAAGCGTACCTTTGATGTATCTTAGGAGTCTTTTGAGCATGTAAGTGTGCTGAGGACCCGGATCATTCATGTGTTGAGATAGAAGATTCGTGCTGAATGCGATGTCTGGGCGAGTCAAAGTCAAGTATTGAAGGGCACCAGTGATGCTTCGGTACGTGCTGGGTTCCGAGAGATGCTCGTCCGTGCCAAATTCAGAAGGAAACTTAGTGCAGGTTGGATTTGCGAGGCCATTGCAGCGTAACATGTTCGCTTGTTGCAGAATAGTGATAGCGTAGGCTTCTTGTGATAAGAAGTATTGAGAGCGTTGTTTGCTGATTTGTATACCAAGGAATGTATGAGCCTCTCCCAGATTTTTCATGGCAAATTTGAGGTTTAATTTTTGAAGAAGTTCGGTGATAGCAGCCTCATTGTTGCCAGTCAATAATATGTCGTCGACGTAGATCAATAGGTATATGGTCACTTGTTGATGTTGGAAAACGAACAGCGACGGGTCGGATTTGCTATGCATAAAACCTAGTGAAAGCACGTATGAGGTGAAAGTGTTGTACCATTGACGTGGTGCCTGCTTTAACCCGTAGATTGCTTTGTTTAATTTGCAGACGTAGTTGGGATGTGTTGAATCCTCGAAGCCTTTTGGTTGAGCCATGTACACCGTTTCCTGCAAATTTCCGTGTAGGAAGGCGTTTGCAACGTCTAATTGTTGCACTTTCCAATTGTTATGTAGGGCAACTGTGAGCAATATTCGAATAGTTGGTAGTTTAGCTACTGGGCTAAACGTCTCGTTGTAGTCAATGCCGTGTTCCTGGTGATTTCCTAGTGCCACAAGACGTGCCTTGTATCGTGCTATGGATCCGTCCGAGCGAAATTTGGTGCGATAAGTCCATTTGCATCCTAAGATAGATGCGTTGGGTGGTTGTTGTACTAATGTCCATGTTCCTTGTGTTTGTAGTGCAAAGAATTCCGAGGCCATAGCTTGCCTCCAGTGACTGTGTTTCACGGCCTCCGTATATGATGTAGGATCAGGGGATTGCTGAGAATGTGCAACAGAGTGAATAAGGTTTAGCTTTTCACGCTGTTTGAGGGAACCGGTTTGTTTACGTGTTATCATTGGATGTTTTGTTGCTTTGACGGAGGAGGTATCAGGAGGAGGCAAGTTCTGAATGCTAGACATCTCCTGTTCAGTTTGATGTTGTGAATTTACAGGATGCAGAGCCTCACACGGGATTGGATTGCTTGAGGTAGGCTGCAGATGAATAGACTTTGTGATGGTAGATGAGGCCAGGGATGCTGGCTGAAGCGTAAAGGACGAGAATTGATCCGTGGAAGCCGGTGCAGATGTGTTCCTGGTAGAATGAGAAAATGGAAAAGTGTGTTCATCGAATGTTGTATGTCTAGACATAAAAATTTTATTAGTAGGAAGATGTAAACATTTATAGCCTTTGTAGTTTTCAGAGTAACCAAGAAAAACACAAGATTGAGCCTTGGGTTGAAGTTTATGTCGCAGCGGAGACGGAATAAACGGAAAACATGCACAACCAAAAATTCGTAAATGGTCATATGTTGGCTTTGTTTTGAAAAGCATTTCAAATGGCGTTTTGTTATTTAGAGTAGCAGAGGGCAGTCTATTTATTAAATATGCTGCCGTTAGTGTAGCATCCGGCCAGAATTTTGTGGGAACCTCCGCCGTAAAGAGCAGGGATCGAGTTGTTTCTATAATGTGTCTGTTTTTCCGCTCGGCGAGTCCGTTTTGTTCTGGCGTGTATGGACACGATATTTGATGGTGAATGCCATGTTCCGAGAGAAACTGCTTCAACGTGTGATTTGTGTATTCGGTTCCCCCGTCCGTACGAAGGCATTTGAGCTGCTGCGATGTTAGTTTTTCGACATAAGTTTTAAAATTGCGAAATATGAAAGAAACCTCAGATTTCTGTCGCATGGGAAAAAGCCATGTAAAACGAGTAAAGTCGTCTACAAACAGTACGTAGTATTTATAACCTTGAATTGAGTCCACGGGAGATGGACCCCAAACATCAGAATGCATAATTTGGAGAGGTTTTAGAGATCTATTACCCGAGTTTTCAAATGGGAGCTTATGGCTCTTTGCTAACGTGCAAGAATTACAGAACCTAACAGAGGAATCTATATGTAAGTCTTTATTACATTGAGAGATTATACTAAGAGTTTTATTGTTGGGATGCCCCAGACGAGCATGCCATGACTGAACATCTTGATTAGTAGCAGTGAGTGCCGAATGCTTGATTGGCAGCAGTGGAGTCTTGATAGGGTATAATCCGTCATGGCAGGGTCCGCGAAGAAGTACACGATGCGTCACAGAATCCTTAAAAACAAAACCGTTAGAATCAAATAGAATTGATATATTATTGTCTTTTGTGAGTTTGGAAATAGACAGAAGATTGTATTTCAATTCAGGGATGTGAAGAATGTTTTCAAGATTGAGCTTACAACCGTCTGTGTTAATCAAACCTGAACCGGAGTGGGCGACTGGAATGGTTCGTCCATCTCCGATAGTTACCGAATCAGATCCTGTGTAAGTATTAGCAATTGATAGGTTATCCAACGAGTTTGTGAGATGTGAGGAGGCGCCTGAGTCGAGGAACCAATTTGTAGTAGGCTGTTCTTGCGTAGCGGCGAGTGCTCTGTTTTCAGAGCTGGGATCTCGGTTGCCAGACCTTGGAGTGTATTGAATGTTAAGTCTATGCCAGCAGTTGGTTGCATTGTGCCCCTTTTTGTAGCATATTTGGCACATTGTACCACTGTCTGATGAAGATCGATTTGAGTTCGTCGTGCTACTGCCGAATCGACCTCTTGGTTTCTTGCCCCGTCCTCGAGACGTGTACAGTGCGAAATTTGGATCAGCTGGAGCATTGGTCTTGGCCGTCTCGTGCGCGATATTTACCTCTTCGCTGAGTAACAGCGGATAGAGATTATCCAAACTAATTGGAGTAATCATGGTTCGGATTGCAGTCTTGAAAGCTTGATAGGATGGCGGTAATCCATTTAGAATGTAGAGAATAACGTCTTCGGTGTCGACGACCGATCCGGCTGCGGCTATTTGATCGACCAATACTTTGATTTCGGTAAGGTATTGGGTCATTGTGGACGTTTTCATGGAGATATTGTGAAGCTGATTTTTAAGTTGGATTACCTTAGATCTGTTGGTGGCTTGAAATCTTGTTTCAAGCGTGACCCATATCTTGGAGGTGGAGTCAAGATGTATTATATACGGTAGTACCGTTTGTGAGATCGTAGCACATAATGCCGCCGCCAGGTTCTGATCTGAGAGAAGCCATTGCGTGTATTTCGGATTTGGAGAGGTGGTATTATCGGGCTTCTTGATTATTTCTTCTGGGATGGGTGACGACGGATCAAGAAATTTTTCAAATCCGTTTGCGCGCAGAAGCTTGATGATCTGAGATCTCCACAGAGGGTAGTTCTCCGTGGTCAGTTGCGTTGGCACGATGTTCTTCATGTTCGCCATGACGAACTTTAGAGCCGAGGGTATAGACGTTTCTTCTTGCATCGTGGAGTTTAGCTGTTCACCGACCTGGGAGGTCTCTGATCTTTCCATTTCTGACGATTGTATCCTTCACCCCTGCTCTGATACCATGTAGAGATCTTGGTTCTTGAATAGAACCGAGAGATCTTGAGAGGCCTCAGGAAGATGACGAAGGAAAGTGAAAAACTTAAGACAGCTTTATTCAATTCATGTCCCGTCACTGTTACAGGTGTCTTGCTTTTATAGGAGAACGTAATGCTAGTGGTGTGTGTTATTACAAGTGTGCCATTGAGTACAGTTAAGTTATTTGTCATCTAATATATATCAGGCTTTGCGACGCATCCAATAGAGTAGCTTCCACCGATACAGATGGATTCCGGACTCTTGAATGTGAAATTAACCTTACTGGACGGCACACGGAGGTGCCGGAGGAACCCGGAGGCGTGTTCTAGGTCCGCTTCCTGGTCAGGTATATTGTTTATGGCGTCTATGATGGAAGATACGGCTCGATCTATGGCTTTGTTGGCGGAAGGACCGAGCTGGAGGTCTTTCAAGAGCTCCTCAACTTTGAAATCCATAGAATCGGTCTCGGGCACCATAGCTTCTTCTCGCCGGCTGCCGTCGTATTCGCTTGCACGTACCGGCAAAACAGCGGCTTTGAAGGTTATTGCTAGGGTTTAAAAAAAAGCTGAGGGGTTAACAAGAAGCCGACCCGACTTATCAGCATTTCACTAGCCCGTGGACGATGGGCCCAGCCCATCAACTTTATGGCCCAAATTATTTTTTGTCTTTTTTTTAAGGATATTTAGGCCAACAAAGGCTTCATTGGGGACGGCTTAGTGCTTCTTAAAGCAGCTTTTTAATATAAAAAGTTTAGCTATTGTACTTGAAAGTTATTTTAAGAAGAAGTAAAAAAGGCGTCCCAAATGAAGCCTAAGGCTTAGTTTGGGATAGCTTTTTTGTTGTTTCTTAAAACAACTTTTTAGAACAAAAAGAAAATATTTGTACTAAAAAAATATTTTAAGAAGTAATAAGAAAACCGTCCCAAATGAAGCCTAAGGCTTCGTTTGAGGTGACTTTTTTAATGATTCTTAAAGCAGCTTTCTAGTATAAAACTTAATTTTTTCTAATAAAAATGCTTTAAGAAGCAGAAAGAAAGTCGTCCAAAACAATGCCTAAGTCAACCTCTCAAAGCTCTCAAACAACATATCAATATGAAAACGAAGCCTAAGGCTTTGTTTGAGACGGCTTTCTTAATACTCTTAAAGCAGCTTTCTAGTATATATATATATATATGTTGCATTCTGGAGTATTCGCGACAGTAGAGAAATATATAGTTTAACGTATTAGCATTGTACGAAGATCCAGCACACAATCAGATAAGTGAGAGGGTGTAACATTCATAAGAGACACCAGAGTTTTTTACGTGGAAAACCCCTGAAAAGGGGGAAAACCATGGGGCCTGGCCCAGTTTGAATGAATCCACTAGTATTTGCAGTCGATTACAAATGAGGCCCTTCTTAGGGAGAAGGCCTTAGCTTGATGTTACAAATGTGCATCATTTAGAGCACATTACATGGTGGGAGTTACAATATAGACATGTTTGTTTGATCGGCATAACCATAGTCGATATGATAGAGGCCAGGAAGACTGTTGTTTGGTGATGGAGGTCGGAAGGACCATAGTAGGCGACCGAGGTATGAAGGACCGTACTCGGTAGGAGACAGAGGTCCGAAAGACCGTAGTTGGCAGGAGACCGAGGTCGGAAAGACCATTGTCTGTTGATGGAGGTCAGAAGGGCCATAGTAGGCTACGGAGGTCGAAAGGATCGTAATCGGCAGGAGACAGAAGTCCAAAAAATCGTAGTTTGTAGGAGACTGGGGTCAGAAAGACCATTGTTTGTTGATGGAGGTCAGAAGGATCATAATCGACCAGAGACCCGGGTCAGAAAGACCATTGTCTGTTGATTGATTGAGGTCGGAAGTACCATAGTAGTAGGGTCATATTCCGAGAGAACTCTAAGGATCATGTGGTGGCTTGATAGAAGTTCGGACCTCAGGAGATGGTTCAGCAGAAGTTTGTGCCTCAGGTGATGGTCTGGAAGAAGTTTGAGCCTCAAGTGGTGGTTAAGCGGAGCAACAATGCCAGGCAGCGATCCGATAGAGATGAGGGCCTAGAGTGGTGGTCCGGCGGAGCAACAGCGTCAGGAGGTGGTCCGGCGGAGGTGAGGGCCTCAAGTGGTGGTTCGGCGGAGCAACGGCGTAAAGCGGTGGTCTGGCGGATGTGAGGGCCTCAGGCGATGGTCTAGCGAAAGTGAGGGGCCTCAGGTGGTGTTCCAGCGAAGGTGAGGGCCTCCGACGGTAATTCGACGAAGGTGAGGGCCTCCTGCGGTGGTCCGACAAAGGTGAGGGCCTCAGGTGGTGGTTCGGCGAAGGTGAGGGCCTCCAGCGGTGGTTCGACGAAGGTGAGGGCCTCAAGCAGTGGTCCGACGAATGTGAGGCTTCCGGCGGTGGTTTGACGAAGGTGAGGGCCTCAGGTGGTGGTCCGGCGAAGGTGAGGGCCTCCGGCGGTGGTCTAGCGAAGGTGAGGGCCTCTGACGGTGGTCCGACGAAGGTGAGGGCATCATGTGGTGGTCTGGCGAAGCTTCGACGGTGGTCCGGCGAAACTCCGGCTGTGGGCTGGCGGAAGTCTGGCTATGTTCGTGGAGGAGCTTCTTCCTTCTCTTCCTTCTCTTATTCCTTCTTCTCTTCTTGCTTCGGTCCCCCTTTCAAGAGGAATGAGGGGTCTATTTATAGATTTTTGGAATGGCATGACCCGTAAATAGATGAGAGATCAAGGGTAAATGGGGAGTGGTTGGATGGACAACCGATATTGAATCCCTTAATCATGCACCGTTCGTCAGACATTTGAAAGCCTTAATGATGTTGGAATTCAGGGATCTTGGGATCGTTGGATTTGTCTCGTCGAGCCGCTCGATTCGACTATAAGAAAGTTATGTTTGGAAACCGTTTGGTAATCCAAATTGTGGTTCGAACCCTCCAACAGTGCTTCAAACCCTTGGTTTGGACTCATTTGGGCTCGGATTGAGTCAATTTGGTGTCATTAGGTTCGTATTTCCGAGACATTCAGTTTCACTATAAGTATGCTGAAATCGGAGTTCAGGTGATCCCGTATTTAATTTTTGAAAATTTCGGCTTGATTTTGCATTGAGATTCATGCCCGATCAAGATAATTTTTTGATTATATATATATATGTTGAATTGCAAGGAATATTCTCTATCTCTTAGTACAATATGTGCCACAATCATTAAATTTTTCATGGACTTGGAATTAATTGTTGGTCGGTCAAATTCAAATAAATATAAATAACATTAGATTCTTATAATCATATCATATGGTTCACCATATTAAAGGAAAAATGATAATCATGAGGAAAAAATATCAACATAAAAAGAGAAATAAGAATTACATCATCAAATTTATAGTCTCAAAATGAAAGAGTAATATATATTGAGTTCCAAATTTAATATATAAAAAAATCATATACGATAATTACATCCATGATAATTTTTTAACTAGGCGATCGACTTAAAAAAATTAGATCGTGTCAATGTAACATTCATGTATTCACTAAGGCTTTATTTGAGACGGGTTTTTTACTGCTTCATAAAAAACAATAAAAAAATCGTTCCAAACGAAGCCTAAGATGTTGTATGAATTCAAGGAAATGTCATATGTGATGTACGGACGTGTACGAGGCAAGCTAATCAATTTTCCCACAAAGATATTGGTAGTTTCTATTTCTTATTCACTTGAACTTGTTTTACTCGTAATCCATTATTTTATTTTAGCATGTGTCAATTGATTTATAATAGTTTTATTTTTAGACTTTGGAGCTAAGTATATGCAAACTTACACGCATATCACGTATATAAACTTCAAATTCAAGACTTCTTGATTTATCCAACAAAAAGATCAAAATGAATTGCATAATATATGTATACGCACTCATCTTGATGTGTTGGTCGGAAGCTTTAACTATCAATCAAAAGTCTTTGGTTCAAGTCTTATGCATGTGATGTGCGTATGAGTTTATAAAGGATAAAGACTATATGATAAGTATAATGAAATTTTGAATCATTGGCTGGCCTCTGGCCTCTCCACTTCTCCTGTACAACAATCACTATTATTCTGCACAGAATAATCTCAGCCGCTGGTGCTCTATTAATTGCTTTCAGAATCTTAGTCGTTCATATTGTACTTCTTTTGTCATATAAAAATAATGGTTTGATTTGATTGAACTGCTTCAAAGCTTAAAGCCCAGCATTAACTTCTTGCGGCTGATCGGATAAGAATGCAGACAGACACTGAGATAGTTTTTTTTTATTTATTAAACAGTGCAGAAGATTCTCACAAGCATTACGCCATACTGTTATTAAAATAAGTTTTTTATTATTTATTATTTTTATTTTGTTTAATAAAAAATATAATTAATAAGCTTATTGCTGAACAGAAACAACTGATCAATAATTTTCCAAACGCCTTTCTGATTGCAGTAGCTTCAAATTAATTTTATGCTTATAAACTTTTCTTAATTAAATCGTATGTGAATTTGCCTAATTGGCTAATAAAAAAATCATTAATTCAATAATTATCCTTTATCCATCTCATGCCACGTGGTGGGATTGCGGTGGACACGTGGTACACTGTATCCACCTTTGCAGTTTTAGTTCCTGAGCTAAATTATTTTTAATCTATTAATTGCGACAGCAAATTAAATGCGTGTTTCAGCTTTTTTTATCGCATCATAAAACTGGGTAGCTGCTGTTGGCGCTGCTTGCAGAGTAGTGGGAGTTGGTTACACAGCTCATTTTGACCTGTTAATTGAAAGTTTAGGCTTCCAACTAAAAGGTTTTGGGTTCGAGTCTGTGTGTATGTATTGTGTGTGTGAGTTTACCTTAAATGGCCTAAATGTCCCAAAAAAAATGAGAGTTGGTTATTTGTTGAGTCTGTCATATACAAATGATTTAATAATTTTGTGCTGAGTCGGCTGCTGAAGATCAATAAAAATGTCATATTATTTAAAAAATATATCATGTTCGGTATCAAACTAGATACAACTCGGCACTTAACGTGTAATCGGACGGAAAAAAATTCAGCTGTCTGCATAGAAAGTAAGATTTGCTATTTAAAAAAAAAAATTTATTTATTTAACTAATTTTTTATATTAAATAATAAAATAAATTTTAATTTAGATTTTTTTTTGATAATTTTCTTACTCTTTTCTTAAAAAGTTTTTTAGTACATAAATTTTTTAAATTATACTTTCTTTAAAAAAATAACTTCAAAAAAGAATAAATAATCTATCCCAAACCAAACTTCAGTATCATTTTTAATCAATTTTTGCGTTTTAAAAAATACCAAATGAAAATAATATATATTTATATGATAATTCTTATATAGTTTTTTAAAATTTTATCTATAAAATATATTTTTTAAAATATAATTCTAAAACTGTGATAGAAAAAAAAACATAAGCAGAAAAAGCATAATTTGTCCCATAGGAAATCTTAATATTTTATATAAATTCTTTTTTGGAAGGTCGGTGACCAGGAATATCAGAATATGTTGTAATTTTACTATGATGAATTTGTGTTATATAATTTTCAATATTCTTTATATATATTATTTTGAAGAGCATGGAATAAAATAATAAATAATATAATGTGCTATATTTGTATTTGAGAAATATGTTAGAAGACTATCTAGGCAAAGTGAATCATAATTTAATTTAATTTTTAAAATAATATATCAATTTTATGTATTTGTATATGATTTAATTAAAATATTAATTAATTACTAAAAACCGAGAATATTATTATACTCTCTTAGTTCTGAATTGTATTATTATAAATAAAAAAATTTAATTCCATTTCTATAAATTTATAATGTTTTGATATTACATAAGAACTTTGTCCCTTGAATTAAATAAAAATATATTTTAATGCAGATGCCTATCATTATTATCTATGTTAAATGATATAAATAATAGCCTCTAAGGCTCTAACCAAGAAGTTAACCTTTTTATTTTGGTTCCTCTGATCATATAATATTTAAGATATGTTGATTTGGGGGCACAATTTGTGCTGAAATCAAAGGAAGGCTGAAGGTGTCTTTCATCCTCTTTAATTTTCATAGAACTTATTCTGCTGTGTAGAGTTAAGATGTTTTTAATTTAATTTTCAAAGTTTTCAATTAAAAAATACATTGATATTTGTATTAAAGTTATCGTAATATATGATTGTTTAATTAAAATTTTATTATACAATTTTTAAAATGCATTAAATAGATTAAAATTTATACTCAACCAAATTTAATTAGGAGATCTTAATAATAAAATATTTTTTCATAATCTTTGTACAACATATGTTAATGTCATTGAAAAATTCTCTAACAAATAATTTCAGATAGGTCAAACATCCTAGATGAATTTTCTCTCAATCTCTTTCACACATTTTAACGCCATTGAACAATAATCTGACAAACAATTTCGGATAAGTCAAACATTCTAGGTAGATTTATTTCGACCTCTTCCATATAAATTAACATCATTAAGTAACACTCTGATAAACAATCTCTGATAAGTCCTCAATTTACGTCACAAAAGTTAATGCAACAGAACAAAGCTCCTATAAAAAACCCAAAAAGGCAAGCCCATGAGGTAATCTCGAAAGGAATCTAGTAGTGGATATGATTCTCACTAAAAAGACCTCTGAGGACAATTGGTAGACAGAGTCTTTACTCACAACCTTAGGAAGGTATGTGTCACGACCCAACCTGATGTGATCCGATACCACACAGGTCATACCGTGCCCAATAATGATAAAAAATAAAAACTGACTCCAAGATGGAGTTGGGTAAGTGTAAGAAAAACTAAAATTTTAATTTATATACATCATAGAGCCACTACTAAATATAAAATAAAGCAGAAGACTGTATCTCAAAAATATATTTTTTTTTATTATATCATACAAAGTACATAAACAATATGAGGTTGATCTACGACAACATTTGATCATAAAGAGAATAAAAAAATAAAAGCCAAGCTGGCAAAATTGAACAAGCCAAAACATACCTACAACACAAATCCAAGTCTGTTATCAAACTACTTAGCTATATCCTTACCGTTTAACGAACCTAAAAATAGAAACAAAAATAAGAGTGAGTTAACTCTGCTCAGTAGGCTATCATAGTTTAAAACAGAAATCAATAGCTCAAATCAAAAGGACTGAAAATACTATGTTCTAATAACAAACTGAAAAGTTGCACAAAAAGTTGAAACTAAATAGAATTTTGTACTAACTGCATTTAAATAACTATTGAAATTGTATATAAACTGAAGATCTTATACACATACTTTTGGACACAATGAGCTTTGGTATTCGAAAATAGGAGGACAACTAAAACGTCATCAAAAATCTCAAGGCATAATTGAATTGGAATCTTTTAAAATTAAATTTCGGACTGTCTGAACTCCAGCTTTAGCAAACTTATGGTCAAATTGAACGTTCTGATAAGATGAGACAAATGACACCAAAATCAGTTCAATCTGAGCCCAAATGTGCCCAAAATGAAGAGACCAAAGCATATTTAGAAGCTTTAAAATATTAATTGAGTAATCATATAATCTCCAACCATGGCATTCATACAATCGAATCGAGTGACATGGCAGGACGAATCCAATGAACTTAAGTTCACTTAATTCTGACATTATTAAGGCATTTAAATGCTTTGTCGAACTCTCTATAATCGAGGGATTCAATATGGGCCGTCTGATAGTGTACTCCGAATTTGTTCTAGATATTTTTTTTATTTACATAGCATGTCACACCCAAGAATATATAAATAGGCTCTCATTCTTCACGTGATAGGAGAGGAAGAATAGACAGAATTAGAGAGAGTTCTCTTACATTTTACAGTCATTGTCGTCACTTACAACCACCAGCTATTACTACCGACAATCATCATTGCCATCAACAATCAGCATCACAAATCATCACCATCTCCAGTTATTGATAATATTTAATCATGTTGTTCGGTATAATTGTCTACATCTGGACTTCTTTTTTCTATAATTTTTATTGGATAAATCAAGCCTTTTTGTTGGGTATTAAATGTTCGTCCGTGGATATTTGATTTTTGTACTCACCCTCTTCTTCTATAGTAAAAAAAATAATATCATCACTTATCACATAGTGAATATTACAACTAGGTCAAACTCCATGATTTTTTTTTCTTTTTAGAGTTTTCATATAAAAAAATCTTCTTATTCAACTACTTTTATATGTATATGTTAAATTGTTGTCCACTACTTAGATGTAAAACACACTCTACCGACTCAAATTTTCTAGTATGTAACATGAAGATCTAAATAAAATATTTTTCCATTTGGCACGTACACGCATAGATTCTCAAGAAATCAAAGAATAATTTTTAAAAAATTAAGCAAAGAATGTTACTTCAAATGAATCAGCCTTGGAAAGTAGAAATTTCATAATCTAGAGATTGAGGACTAAACATGCGATTTTTTTTTTAATTTTAAATTTTATTTTAATAAAGTTTACCAAATTATAATAAACAGATAAATAATACACATCGGCACTTTGAGAATCCAACGAAGTATCTTTGACTGAATGAGTAATCACATTCGAAAAAAATATGCGAATGAGACTCCAAATGATTCGAACAGAAACCACATCCAGCGCTAACATTCATGAACACTTTTTATCTCAGACCAAACATTTTACAAACATTTGATTTCATGACCAATCTGAGATCTCACGGAAGACATGAACGTAATTTTTGTTACCTTACTTTGGCTGCCTTGGTTTACTATCTGTGGCGTGAAAGAAATAATAGGAGATTTTCTACCATTGGGAGAAGCCCCATTGAGCTTAAAACTGATATTATTCATGCGATTCGAGCAAAAGTTAGTAACTGGAAGAGTTTTGAGAAAATCAAGCCAATATTTCCGGAAATCCTGGGCTGAGAAATTTTGCTTACTATTCAGGCGCATTCATTTTATGGGGACTTTAGTTGATTTCATGCCCAGATTGTGGTGCATCTTACTGGAAGACCTTTTTGACAGTTCAACCTTCTTACTGATTAAGTTTAATGCATGGAATTTTCTGCCCAGCTACTCTTCCGCTGGAATTTTGCAGTTGTTTTTTGGACAATGATGAGCCGGTCTACATCTCCTGCGTCTCCTAGGAAGGTCTTCCTGGCAACCAGGTTGACGTATTTTGGGCACTGCGACGGCCCTGTTATTTTTCTGGGCAACCGGTGCCTATGTGACATTCGTGGTGGGCGGTTTATGATGATTGGCTCTGATGCCTTTGAGATGTAGACCATTTTCCTGAGTCCTTAGGATCTTTTCCTTTTTAGAATTTGCAATTTGGGGGTTTTGGTATAGTTGTTTTTCTATACTTGTAATTTTGATTTTCCTGTAACTTTTGGTGATTAATACAAGGGCTTTGCCCCAATTTTTCCCAAAAAAAATCTTTGACTGAATGTATCAACGTGTTTCACGAACCAGATAGCTTCCAAGGGCATCGGAATCAGTGAGATATTAAAAAACTTTTATAGATCACGAGATTATTTTATTGTGATATTATGCATTATATTTAATTAAAGAACTTAATTAACAATAGACTAACTAAATCCTGCATGTGCAGGCCGAAGAGATTGACAAATAGCTCTCTGATTTTAATTAATTAGCTATAATTAAATCATTTAATGAATAAGAGTGGTTGACACCGAACCTGAGGGAGCTTGACGAATCGACGATCCGGTGGTCGTGGCCGAGCAAGTCTCCAAGAACTCCTTCTTGGAGAAAGAATCTACCACCTAAGATCACTCTCACGATACATGAATCCAAAAAGAGACAAAAGCCTTTATTTTCTTTATTCTCTAAAATCTACCTCATTACAATTAATGACTATGTATTTATAGACAAACCATAGCAACCTACTAGGCTACACATAACAAAAGAAAGCACTATATCTATGTAGCCATATAAGCTACCAAATGGAATGACACTATCCTGAAGTTAATATAATTAACGACTCAGCTCCGGCGTCATTCTATCAGGGCAGGTGGAACTTCAGGCTCGTGGAAAGATGTCCGGTTGGCCACAAGAAGGATGCGGGTTTGATTGGCTAAGCCGGTCTGGATAGGTCCATCCGATATTGACTTGCCTAACAATCTTTAATCTCTCAAGAGTAGCAAGCAGATGGAATACTTGTGATTGAGAAATCATCTTCATTTGTTAGATCGTCACAAATATAAACAGGCAACACATCCTTGCAATCTGCGAATCCAAGAGACTTTAACAAGAACTCCAAGGCATTAACATTTCCCGTGCATTCGTCTCCACCATCATTCTTTTCTGCAATGACCTCTTGAATTGGCTTGCTCTTATAATCATTATTCACAGGCGTATCAACATCAAGAAATTCAAAGAACATGTCGTCATCGTACACATCATACACGGGTTCATCAAAGATAGGCAAAGACGATGATTTCGACAATGGATCGATCTTCAAATTCTTTGAAGTTGAACTCGATCGAGGGTGGGGTGGAAGAGATCTAATCATCTGCATTGCCCTCGCCGTCGTCGTCGACTCGTAAGGATTTTATTGGAACGAAGGATCTTGAATCCTTCAAGGAAGCATAATTGTCCCGCAGTTGGAAACCATCAGAGTCTTGGCCGATGGTGCTCCAGTATGTCCTTCGTTCAAGCCTAGACAACCGTCGTTTGAGTCAAATAATTTCTTGTTGAAGATTTTCAATTTCGACTTCTTGAAGTGGTCGCTGAAGATTCCGGCGAGGTGACATCTTCTGGAGCGAAACTTACTGGAGAAGAAGAGGTTCGACGACAACAATAATTGTGGCTAAGACGAAGTCGGGGCGAAGGGCCTCAATTCACGAGGAGCCGATCAGTGGTTGACGACAATTCCACGGCCAAATAGCTATTTCTCTTCGAATAATATGACGTCCAGAGGGCTCACACTCATGAAGGAAAACGCGTTGTTCTCTTATTTCAATAACCACATCAAGCTTTGACAGAGTCCGCTTGGGATGGTCAGCCTAGAGGCTTTCTGGAGAAGCCAAACGCTTTCTTGGCTTATGTATTTCTGTATATAAACCAAGAACTAGGCAACATCAACCGTACCAACGAGTCTAACCCATCATTCAGACCTTGTCCGTCCGCTCCTTGTGCCTAAACCACATGCTTAAGACGACCTTCTTCCTCCGCACCTTCACTCGAGACTTGCAACTCCACGGTAGCAATTTTTTGGAGGCCGATTTTGCTATTATTTGATGTAGGTAATCTCTAGAGGAATGTTAGAAGAACAATGCAACGATAAAATAGTAGCTCTGTAACACATAAATGGATTAAAACCAAAGGAGTATATTCTATTCTGCTTTCATCTTCTTCACTATTGTCCATATAATAGCTTCTGTACCCACCTACTAGAAAAGGACAAAGCTAATAAAAGTTGATAATAAGCTAGAAATAACATAAAAGGTAATAAAAGGTAGTGGAAAGCAAACAACTACTGAGCCGGCTAACGGCAAGGTGCACCCGCAGGTATGATGTCCTCCCGGTGTACCCGAAGTAAAGTGATTCCTCATCAGCTCTCCCTTGTCATCAAAATTTCTGTTGTCTCAGCAGAAACAGTCGTTGGGGCTTCATCAGCTGGATAGTAGTGGCGCAAATCAGCAACATTAAAGGTGGAAGAAATGCCAAGATCAGGAGGGAGATCAATGATATACGCGTTATCATTGATCTTTTGCAATATAGCGAAAGGTCCCAATTTCCGTCGACCCAATTTTGGGTGCGTGCTAGAATTCGATCGATCACGACGAATGCGAACCATAACAAGATCACCCGGATTGAAGAGCTTTTCGCGACGATGGCTATCGGCAGCCGATTTATAAGCTTCATTAGAAGCAATCAGCTTCTGACGAATGTCCTGAAGCATTTGAGTGAATTGATCCACAACTTGGGCTGCTTGTTTACTGTTGCATTTTGGCAAAATAGCGATATCCACGGTATGATTAGGCACTTTAGTATAAACAATGTGGAATGACGACGTACCTGTTGAACGATTGGGCATACTATTATAAGCGAATTCCGCCTGAGATAACAGGTCATCCCACATTTTCGGATGTTCTTGCACTAAACATCGCAACATATTGCCGAGTGTCCGATTTACCACTTCAGTCTGGCCATCGGATTGTGGTTGATAAGTTGAACTTAAATTGATACCTGTCTTGAGTCGCTTCCATAACTCACGCCAAAAATGGCTAATAAACTTAACGTCACGGTCTGAAGTCAAACTACGCGGTAGTCCGTGCAGACGAACAATCTCAGTAAAAAATAACCGAGCAATGTTAAGTGCATCAAATGTCCGTTTGCAAGCAATGAAATGAGCCATTTTAGAAAATCTGTCAACAACAACCATTATAGAATCATTACCTCGCTTAGTTCGTGGAAGACCAAGAACGAAATCGAGGCTAAGGTCCTCCCAAATTGTTTCTGGAACTGGAAGAGGAAGATACAGACCGGTATTTTGTTTTCGACCCTTGTAAGACTGACAGATGGGGCAGCGCTCAACAAACCGGGTGACGTCTCGGCGCAAATGAGGCCAAAAAAACCGTTGTTGAATCTGCTCAAGTGTCTTCTCACGACCAACGTGAGCCGCTAATCCACCGGAATGCACTTCTTGAATGATCTGGTGATGCCACGAAGAGTCAGGGATGCAAAGTGCGCTCTGTTTGAATAAAAAACCATGCCGAATTGAGTAATCACCCGATGAATTATGTTCTACACAATCAACCCAGATTTGTTGGAAGTCATTGTCAGTCACATACAGATCTTGTAAACACTGGAGGCCAGTTAACTCAGTACTTAACTGCATAAGCAGAGAAGATCGTCGACTTAATGCGTCGGCCATGCGGTTTTGTTCACCAGATTTATGTTTGAGGACAAAGGTGAAGCGTTGTAAAAATAATATCCACCAAGCATGCATTCGATTGAGCGTCTTTTGATTATTGATGAACTGCAACGCTTTGTGGTCACTATGGAGAACAAAATCAGCATGTAACAAATAGTGTTCCCACTGTTTGAGAGCTCGGACGACTGCATATAACTCTTGCTCATAAACGCTCCATTTTTGCCGGGCCGGACATAATTTTTCACTGAAGTACTCAATGGGTTTATTGAGTTGCATTAAGACAGCACCAATTCCCGTAAGGGAGGCATCTGTCTCTACTGTAAATGGAATTTCAAAGTTTGGCAATGTGAGGACAGGTGCTGAAGACAGAGCTGTTTTAACAGCTTCAAAACTGGCCTGGTGTTCGGCGGACCAGGTGAACTGCTTTGCTTTCAAACAGTCAGTTAAGGGTGCTGCAATCATGCTGAAACCCTTGATAAAACGTCGATAAAAGTTTGCCAAACCATGAAAACTTCGCACGTCAAAAAACGACTTAGGTACCGGCCACTCAGAAATGGCTTTGATTTTCTGCGGATCAGCAGCAACTCCCTCTGCGGACACAATAAATCCCAGGAAATAAACAGCATCGGTAGCAAACTCACACTTTTCCAAATTCAGATATAGCTTATTGGTTCGTAACACTTCAAAGATCTGTTCCAAATGAACCACGTGTTGGTCAAGTGACAGACTGAACACCAAGATGTCATCGAAGTATACGACACAAAATTTGTTGAGGAACGACTTTAGCACTTCGCTCATCATTCTCATAAAAGTCGAAGGCGCATTACACAACCCGAAAGGCATGACTTTCCACTCATATAGGCCTTGTCTCGTCTTGAAAGCAGTCTTCCATTCATCGCCTGGTCTGATGCGAATCTGGTGATAGCCACTGCGTAAGTCAAGTTTTGAAAAAATGGTCGATCCGCAGAGTTTTTCAAGCAGCTCGTCTAGGCGAGGAATGGGAAATCGAAATTTAATCGTGATCTTGTTAATTGCCCTGCTGTCCATACACATACGCCAGGACCCGTCTTTTTTTGGCACCAACAGTGTGGGGACGACACAAGGACTTAGGCTCGATTGTTTTAATTTTTTTTCAAGTAGATCATCTACCAGTTGCTGCAGTGTTGCGTGATCTTTTGGACTTAGCCTGTGATGCGGTAAACTAGGCAACGATGCTCCCGGAATCAAGTCAATCTGGTGCTGCAAGATACGAAGTGGTGGCAGAGAAGCTGGGAGCTCCACCGGCCCGATGTCTTTATAATTCTGCAACAGTTTTTGTATAGCTACAGGCATCATTTGACGGCACTTGGGTCCTTGATCCTTAATGACTAAAGCCAACAATAGTGAACTCTCCTTCCCCATTTGCACCAGAGCAGAACCGGTTACCAATTGCATGCATAACAGCAGGTTTGTGTTTAGTTGGGTCATCCTTCTCAACAGGATACGGTAGGAGCTTGAGCCTTTTTCCCTTCCAATCAAATGAATACGCATTCGATCTACCATCGTAAATGGCCCCAACATCGTATTGCCATGGTCGGCCCAAAATGACATGGTATACATCCATATCTAGAATATCACATAGCACCTCACAAACGTAATGTTTGCCAATTGAGAATGTGACCTGGCACATTTCAGTGACCATAATCTCCATCCCTTTTTTAACCCAACCGATTTTATAGGGATTTGAATTCTTGGTAGTCTTAAGTTGCAAAGCTTGCACAACTGAACGAGCCACGATGTTTTCAGTACATCCACTATCAATCATGAGGTCACAAACCTTCCCCCCAATAGTGCAACGAGTTTTGAAAATGGCATTCCGCTGTGACATTGTACGTTGCCGAGGAGCGAGCAACATTTTCTCTAGAACACAAATCAGCGGTTCTCCGACATCAGGCGACACTTCTTCCAATTCAGGTTCATGCTCTTCCTGTTCCCTTGTACATCTTCATCGTCAGCATTAGTGAGTTGCAATTGTGGTCTGCTTGGACATTCATTTGACTTATGCCCGACCTAAAAACATCGGAAGCACTTGACAGTTGATGGCCTGCTATACGGGTTGTCTCACATTGATGCTTTCAATCTCTGCTGTAACTTGGGATCGGTACTGGGACCTGCTGATAACCCAGGCTGTGTTGTCTGCAATGAGGTAGCAGGAATGGGATTCGACACGGCCGCAGGTGCTCTGCCACTGGCTGCTGAAGCCTTAGTTTGATCACCATGATAGTCGGTGTATGGTCGTCTGGTAGTGTGCTGCTTATACCCCCTAGCGAGCTGAATTTCGGCTTTCAACGCGAAATTCACTGCTTGTGACAGAGACCAAATCGAGTTGAGTTCAAGCTTGTCCTGTATAGCATCCTTGAGTCCACCAATGTAGCGGGCAACCATCTGGTTGGTGTTCTCATTTAGATTATTTCGAGCACTAAGATGGTAAAACTCCTCCGTGTAGTCGTTCACTGTTCGAGATCCTTGAATACAGTGTTGGTATCGTAGATACAACATCTGTTCATAATCTGTAGGTAAGAAATGAGCGCGGAGTAATTGCTTCATTCGACTCCAATTACGGACTGGACCACGACCTTCTTTCTGGCGGGCTTGCAAGAGTTGCAGCCACCACGCGCTTGCGCCCCCCCTTCAATCGACAAGCAACGTATTTCACTTGCTTCTCCGGCTCGATCTCCATGTATTCAAAAAAAGTCTCCACCGATCGCTCCCAATCTAAATAATCCTCAATGTGCAATCGACCGTCAAAGAACGGTATATCCATGTGCAATCGACCGTCAAAGAACGATATATCCAGCTTTACTCTGAAGTCATTTTGAGGACGCCCATAATGATCGCCCCCTCGCCGACGAACAAATGGTGCTGGTGCATTATCGCCTTCAGTGTCGGACGACACTATGGCATTAGGTGCTCCGAAATCATCTTCATCGGAATCTGTAACTTCCGAATTAACCTGAGTTTGCCTCCGTCCCCGCTCACGATCTCGAATGCGCCGTCCAGCTAAAGGATGATCTCCACGATTGGGACGGATGCCCCTCAGCTCGTTCCGGAGGGTTTGAAATTCCCTACGCATTTCAACAGTTAGCCGAAACAAATCGGAACTCACCTCGTCGATCCGTTTGTCGAAGCTTTCCTATGCGTTCCATAATGCCTCAAGGCTGCGATCGGCGTCGCCAGCCCCCCGTCGATTGTTATCCGTCATTCCTCAAAGCACCGGGCTCTGATACCAAAAACTGATGTAGGTAATCTGTAGAGAGGAATGTTAGAAGAACAATGCAACGATAAAACAGTAGCTCTGTAACACAGAAATGGATTAAAACCAAAGGAGTATATTCTATTCTGCTTTCATCTTCTTCACTATTGCCCATATAACAGCTTCTGTACCCACATACTAGAAAAGGACAAAGCTAATAAAAGTTGATAATAAGCTAGAAATAACATAAAAGGTAATAAAAGGTAGTGGAAAGCAAACAACTACTGAGCCGGCTAACGGCAAGGTGCACCCGCAGGTATGATGTCCTCCCGGTGTACCCGAAGTAAAGTGATTCCTCATCATTATTGATTTCTTCTTCTTGTGACGGTCAATGACGCCGGCGACAAAGGCGACACGGCAAGACAAGAACGCCAGCAACTTGCCGGCTCTGATGCCAAATGACACCGGACCTAAGGGGGCTCGACGAATCCACGTCGACGATCCAATGGTCGTGGCCAAGCAAGTCCCCAAGAACTCCTTGGAAAAAGAATCCACCACCTAAGATCACTCTCAGGATACAAGAATGCAAAACAAGGAAAAAGCCTTTATTTTCTTTATTTTCTAAAATCTGCCTCATTACAATTAATGACTATGTATTTATAGACAAATCATATATCAACCTACTAGGCTACACATAACGAAAAAAATCACTATATCTATGTAGCCATATAAGCTACCAAATCGAATTACACTATTCTGAAGTTAATACAATTAACGACTCAGCTCTGGCGTCAGTGGTTATAATCATGATTTTAGTTTGAGTAATAACTTACTCCTTAAATATTTTTCAATAAAAATTTTATTTCCTTACTTATATATCATGTTCTATATATATGATTAGTTTTTATTTTTTTTTTTCTATTTTGATCATAAAAATATTATCAGTATATAATATATATATATATATATATATATATATTATATATATATATATATTATATATATATATATATATATATATATATATAACAAATTATATCAATAAATTCTTATGAAAAATGTAGTGAAAGTGTTTGATATTTACTCATAATATTAATGTATTTTATTAAAATTGTATGATAATTAAAATTTTCAGGGTAAAAATATATAAATTTTAAATTTTCATTGTCATAAAATTTGAGTGCATGGTAACTAAACAAACAAGAAATAAGTAGTTTAAAATAAAATAATATTAAAACATAATCATAAATTTTATTTATATGATTAAGAATGAATATTCACAAAATTCAATATTTGAATTATACATTTTGAAATAAAATTTAGGACTATCCAAATGCTAATCTAAATAAATGTATAGTTAAAATATATATTTCCGATAAAGTAAATCTAACAATTCTAATATTGTTCAATTAAGATGCCATTAAAGCAATCGAATATAATTAAAATATATTAAATAATGTAGGGGATGATTGAAATTACAATTGTTTGACTGGCTATTCAATTAATTTTTTCTTGAAATTTTTATTATCTAAATAATTAAATTATGCAGTTTTATAACAAATATAAAATTTATTCATTTATTACAATATTACTATTCATATATAAACTATGTCAATATGTCATATAAATATACATTTTTTATTATTATATAAAAGCTCATTAAGTGATACATTTTTATATTTAGGTTCGATCATATAAATCGCCATATTACAAATTATATTTAATTTCTTACATAAAAATTTGCGGGCTTGAACACGAGACGTGTTTGCTGTGAGAAAATGCGAGCTGCTAATGGCATTGCTCCATTAATTATTTGAAAGCTGGGTGATGAACAATTCAACAGTTGAAGTCGACCAACGTGCACGTACGTGGCTCGATAGAAGCCGTTAATTACTAATTAAACCAAAATAATTAGGCTTAATGACACTGACCAATCTGCTTTCGCTCGTGAGGTTCATTAGGCCAAATATGAAGTTGATTTTGTACCAAGCAAGCTTGATGTCCCTGATTTTAAAGCAAAGAGAGAAGTTTCTAGAATGAAATTATTATTAGCATTTATAGCGATATGATAGACAAAAAAATTTAATAGAAAGTTGTTTGTTTTTCCTTCCGTATAAGGACAAAATAAGCACTGAGGTGTCTCCTTAACAATTATGTTGCATATTTGGATAAAGATTGGAGACCACCGTAGATTATTATTTATACACAATTGAGGTGAAACTGAGTGTCATATAATTAATGATATTGTGATAGAATGCTTAGCCCAATTGTTCAGAAGAAAGATTTGAACTTCATGATTAGGAATTCAAGCCATATAAATTTCTGAAAGGTTACTTGCTGACGACGATCAATCTCCAGCTAGCTGCAACAACCTTTTCCTGAAAAATATCTTTGACGGCTATTATAACTGGTTCTATGTCTATCTGCTGCATATATACGAGTCTACTGTTGACCTGAACCGAACTAATGAAAATGCAATGAGGTTTTCTACGCATAGCTAGTGATTTCAGCTTTTTCTGTTCTTGGCTTTGTTCATTTTCTGAAATGCGTTCACTTTGAATTCTTCATGGTACAAGAGCTCTTGATCAACATGCATCAAGAGTCTTCACTTTGAGCAATGAACACTCCTACAACCTTCTCTTCTGCCGTTTCTCTTTCCACAATGGAAATCGGCTAAAATATGATCATCATCACTTAATATGGGTCGATGTTTCTAATTCTTCGACCATCAGATCATGACAATTTATCTCATCATATATGTGTGTTGCGTCCTGGAGTATTCGCGGCTGTAGAGAAATATATAGTTTAAC
Organism: Dendrobium nobile; assembly: GCA_022539455.1. Classification (NCBI taxonomy): domain Eukaryota; kingdom Viridiplantae; phylum Streptophyta; class Magnoliopsida; order Asparagales; family Orchidaceae; genus Dendrobium; species Dendrobium nobile. The sequence goes on along the minus strand of CM039735.1, from coordinate 94,168,373 downwards.
GTCTTAGCATTGTACGAAGATCCAACATACAATTAGATAAGAGAGGGTGAAGCGTTCATAAGAGACACCAGAGATTTTACGTGTGATACGTTATCAAAAAATATGCTTGATCTAGCACGAATCTTGAGGCAGAATAGAGTTGGAAGCTTCAAAAATTAAATCAGAGACCATCTAAACACCAATTTCAGCGAGCTTACAGTCAAACTGAGCGTCTCAGAAATACGGATCCAACGACACCAAATTCAGCCCAATCCGAGCCCAAATGGATCCAAATCAAGGACCCGAAGCGCTGTTGAAAGGTTCGAATCATAATTTGAGTTACCAAACGGTCTCCGATTTTAACGATCTTGTACTCGAATCGAACGGCTCGACGAGACGAATCCAACGAGCCCAAGATCACTGAATTCTGACATCACTAAGGCCTTCAAATGTCCAATGAACAGTGCACGATCAAGGGATTCAATATCAGCCATCCATTCGGCCACTCCCTATTTGCCCCTGATCTCACACCTATTTACAAGTTATGCCACTCCAAAAAATCTATAAATAGACCCCTCATTCCTCATGAAAGGGGGGAGAAGCCAAGAGAAGAAGAGAAGAGAAGAGAAGGAAGAAAGCTCCTGCCGCCTAGCTCCTCCTCGACCACCGTCGGAGTGCTGCCGCACCACCGTCGTAGTCTTGCCGCACCACCGCCGGACCACCAAGGGATGCCGGAGTGCTACCGCACCACCGCCGTAGTCTTGCCGCACCACCGACAGACCACCAAGGGACGCCAAAGTACCATCCGAAGCTGAAGTACCCCCGACACTGAAGTGACACTACCGATCCACCGCCTGACACCGGAGTGCCGCTTGACCACCACCTGACAGTGAAGTGACGTTGGACTTGTGTAAAACTCTCAGTTGATATTTGTAATCTGTTCGCCTTCAAGGACGAGTCAGACCATTGTACTTCCCTCAAATTTTAGTAGAATCATCTTCAACTGGGCTAGGCCCCGTGGTTTTTTCCCTTTCCGGGTTTTTCCACGTAAAAAATATTGTGTTCTCTGTGTGTGAGCTGGATATCCGTGTGACGCTAAGACGTAGAATTATAACTCTATCGCCGCGTATATTCTAGCCCGCAACAGTTTGGCGCCGTCTGTGGGAAATACAATCCCACTATCTTAATTATTACTTCAATGGCCAACAGGCGTAGCAATCGCCGCCAGGGAGCCTCTCGCTCCAACTCTCACCTGTCTAGGAATCAGTCCCTGAATCAGGGACGTCAGGCATCTGCCTCTTTTCACCATGGTGGGCAAAACCCTGCTGGAGAAGGGACATCTGGACCATCTATGGAAGACCGCATCCGAAAAATGGAGGAATCTCAAAAGGAGATCCTTCAACTCCTGCGAGGAGCCCAACAACCAATGTTAGCAGAGCAGGAGGAGATTCGTTTTCCTCAAGATCCATCACTAGCTAGAGGTGTTCAACCCAAACGTGTTCAGGCAGACATCCCTATCCCCCAATCAAGGGGTCGTCCTAAAACACAACAAGATGTTGACCTTGCCGACGCCGCTAGCTCTACCCATCCTTTACGCCCCAGTCAGTTAGTCCATTTCCGTCGGATATTCCTGAGGACATGGCCCATCCTCACGTTGCTGATCTCCCGCGCAATGTCTTACGCCATGAACTGAGGCGCTTGATCCAAGAAGAGTTCCCCAACAGGGGTAAGACAATCTCTCCATCAGTGGGACTTCCAGGAGACCTCACCATTAACAGAAGCCATCCTTCAAAATCCCATCCTGTAAGGTTCAAATTATCGAGCATTGATTCTTATGATGGGACGTCTGACCCCTATGAGCACATCGATCACTACAGAACTATTATGCATATTCAGAGAGCCTCAGATGCGCTCCTCTGTCAAGTATTTCCTGCCACCCTCAAAGGACAAGCTCGTATGTGGTTCTACTCACTCCCAGCTAAAACTATTCCTTCGTTTGTAAAGTTAGCCAAATTGTTTGTCGAACAATTTGTCGCTAATCGAAGAATTATTAAGGACTCTTCCCATCTCTCTAGGATCCGCCAAAATGAAGGAGAATCACTCAAAGAATACTTCCAAAGGTTCTCCGTCGAAGCTCGACAAATTGCAAGGGGGTGGATCCTGAGTTGCTAAGAGGAGTTTTTCTTGGGGGGCTTCGTCCTGGTCCTTTTTATTCAGCACTCATGCGAGATACGATACATTCATATGCTGACCTAATTCATCGTGTGGAGGCCCAAATCTCAGCAGATGAAGCCATTAATGCTCACAAGAAGCAATTTGAGCAAATTACTAGGAAACGTAAAAATGTATTGGGGATGGATGATTCATCATCACAATGGAAGAAACAAGGAGTAATAACTTGCCCCCTCGACCTTCACAATCTCGACGGGAGCCTCAACCAAAAAAGGAGTATACGCCCCTTAACACATCTCAATCAAATGTCTTAATGGCCATCCGAGATGAAGAGAAAGTTAAGTGGCCAAATCCCTTAAAGCCAAATTCAGGAAATCAGGAGCAATACTGTCATTTCCACCATAGTCGTGGACACAAAACTGAAGCATGTAGGCCGCTCAAGAATGAAATTGAGAGACTTATTCAACAAGGCTACCTTGGACAGTTCATTCAAAATTCTCCTGCTCGAGATGAGGCTTATCCCACTGGGGGCAAAATCAACAATAGCAAGAAAAAAATTGAATAATATTCAAATGATTGGCGAGATTAACTGATCGTATAGTCGAGGCTTTTGTGTCATCATGCAGCTCTTTTATATAAAATAGAGTGTCACTCTAATATCCATAGTATTTTTCTTCCAGGTTAAACATTATGTTATTCTGTATATGTCTTATGTGGTGTAACTTTTATATCCCTAAGTCATATTATGGAGCTTGTGATATTGTCTTACATAGTACAGTAATGTGTTATTTGCTTCATTTTGATATTGTCTCCTCTTTAAAAAGGATTTTTTGTTGAGTAGAAGGGAAATGTATTGAAAATTGAGGAAAATATGATATAAATTTATGAGGAGAGAGAAAGTGTGGGGGAGGGGGAATGGATAGATTATTTTTTAAGATATTGGTGGGTGGTGTTAGGGATGATGTGTTTGTTTTTTACAGTAATAGAATAAAAAAACATCCCATAAATCAAAACAAAATTATAAAATTATTCTCTTTCTTATAAATGCTCACAATCAATTCTCAAAGAAATCTGTCATATCTAAATAAAATAAATAAAAGATTATCTCATAATATTTTCTCCCAAAACATAAGCAAATCTCTATTATATATAGTAAAAAAGATATGTTATATTAAGAAAACTAAATATATTTAGTAAATAAGTAGAGATCTCTCGAGTCTTCCTAGTCCACATAATAGCTCTCTTAACAATTCTTTCACAATACTCCCTCTCATGCTTTGCTTGCCATATACGCTCAAAAAGTATATATATATATATATATATTTATATTATATATAATATATTATTTTCTCAATTTAAACTTTTTTTTAGTTTTGAGAAAAAGTTTTTGAAAAAGCTTTATATTTGCTATGTATATTAAATTATTTAAATTTTATTATGATTATCGCCTTTTAAGGTGGTAATAGTGTAGTTTTTTTTAATAATATTTTTTATCTTTGTGATTTTTTTTTATAATCGTAAAAAAATAATTGTGCTAGAAATAGGTAAATATTTATTATATTTTCAACTAAGAAAAAGACGGGCCATAAAAACTGAGAAAAGAAATTCATAGAAATTTTATGTAATAAAAATAATAAAATATTTTTCTATTTTTAATTTAGAGTTTTGAAAATATTTAATATTTTTAATGCATATAATATTTTTAGATATATTTTAAAATAATTCAACAAATATTGAAATCATTAATAATAAATAACAAGATCTAAATTAAATTTATTTACATTTTTTTCTTGGAATTATTTTAAAGAATTGGCGAATCAAAGAATTTTTAGTAAGAAGTTTTTATAATTTAAGAACCTTTTTTACTAGAAAGATTCTTTAAGAAGAGAAGAAAGCTGAGCAAACGAAGCCTAATTTTGAACTATTTAAAATTTTTTTATTTGCCTGTTATTTATTATATTATTAAAAAAATTAGAAGCATTGCCCAATTCATTAATCATGAAATAAGGTTATATGTGTAAAAGATACAATGTAAGAGAAAAAGTAAGGTGAGTAGCATCAAAAAGGGAGCAGATTATGCTCACCCAAAATAACCAAAAATCTCACTAACCACAACACTACAGGAAATTTATCGATTACCGGCGGTTGTCCAGCCGCCGGTACTAAACGAAGATAACGACAGTGTTTGTCCCGGCGGTTTCACGGCCGGTACACTGCCGGTAAAAACACCGGCAGTCACCGACCCTACAGCCGCCGGAAGATAACCGGCGGTAACAACCGCCGGTGAAAAAATCCGCCGGAAATACAGTGCAGGTAACGGTTTTCGACGTCATTTTTTCCGGCGGTTTTTTAGCCGCCGAAAAGCCGATGTGTGTCTACATAACCGCCGGAAAAACAGTGTAAACAGCCGGCAAAAACCATCGATAATGAGTGATTTTCCTGTAGTGCAAGTTAATCAAAATTTACAACCGAAAGAAATAGAGAAAAACAAATCAACGAAAAAATGAAAGCATAGATCAAGCTCAACAAGTGAAACTCAAAATCACAAATCCTCAGAGCAAATGCAAAGAACCATAAGAATGAAGAAGCTTAACGTCATACTCCCTTGTTGCCGAATGAACTTCCGAAGTGACAATGTTGGAGATTAAGGGATGATCATCTTCGTCCATATATAGCATTAGAAATTCCCACCAAACAAATAAATCATCATGAAGGGAAGGCAAAAACAACCAAAACCCATC